>JAIQCW010000091.1:0-42847 GCA_020283715.1 Cytauxzoon felis
ATATATATATATATATATATATATATATATATATATATATATTACAAGTGTTTCCATTTCTTATCAGTGGTAGCCGTTAATTATGGTAAATTTAGTGTTTATGATTTAAAATTATAGCAAAATGCTTATGGATTCTCACACATTTGTATCCTATTGGAATGTAGTTGGATTTGCTTACCCCCATCCATTGATTCCACATGGGAAATATTCTATAATCTTGGAATCTTTCGTTTTATACGTTATATCATATTTAAACTTCACTTATTTATTTGTATAGTTATGTCTTATTATATTGAGATTTTACACTGGAAGATTCCGTGATTTACATATATTAGCGGTATAACCTAACATTATTAAACATATATACAACTCTTCATAAGAATACACTTTGTAGTGTAAGTAACTAAATTATTCATTCTCATTAATTAAAACGATGTCGTTTGATAAAGAATCTTCATGGCACTTGGATTTGGACGACCCTACTCTGGATGATGATAACAACTATTCTCCATTGTCTGGTAGTACTCCTTCCACCGTAGACGAATCTTCTAATGAAGAATATAGACCATTATTACATAAAAGCGTTATTTTGAACGTTTGTTTTTTAAAATTGTGGCAACAATAATTTAGGAAAAGTTAAATATGCAAGCTTATTTACATGATATATCAAAGCTGAACAATGATATCGAGGAATTCTCCAAGATCATTCAAACACTTGCATTATTCAAATATTATATAAGAAATCGTAAAAATAACACCAATATAAATGGTTCTTATTTATATCTATTTTATATATTTCTATAGAATTGAACAAACGATTTAACACAATTTCTTCTAGCTGTAGTGTAAAGATAAGAATTATACAAGAACAATTAGCTAGGCTTAATCATGATAATCATTATATTATGGTACATAGTGAGCAATTTCAATTTACACATTCTGATCTAAGAGAAAGATTCAACATGCAAGATTCTTCTGTCAAGAAATTAAAAATATTACTTGATACATATCATTCCGTAATTAAGGAGTATACTAGTATTGCTAAGAAAATATTCCAGAGCAATGAAACGGTATGTTATTTTTTATAAATATTCTTCCTCCTTATAAATGCCATGATGATTATATTAGCGATTTTACTCTTTCTAACGTTTTCTTATTTAGAATAGTTCAATATTGGATGAGATTAATACAAAGGCCGAAGATATAATGATCTTGGAGAAGAGTAAGCTATTTATCCATATTTTTAATATTAAATATTAGATGCCAAAGATTTAAGTGATTTATTTTCTAAATTAAATAACATTATTAAAAAACGCGGTGATAATATAAGTAATCTAGAACATCAAATAATGTTATCAGCGGAACAAATTGGTATGTTTTAGTTATCTTTATTGATATTTCGATTTAGAAAAGGGGCGAGATGATATGGCTGTTGCACTAAAAGAAAAAAGCAGTATACAGGTATATGATTTTATGTATAATATATAAGCCATTTTAGAGTTTGTATTGGATGTGTATGGTAATAGCGTTAGGAACGTGCTTTTTTATGATACCTTCACAATTACGTTCATTAGTATTTGGAAATGGAAATTTAAATTAATTTATAATATCTTTTGATAACCTATTGTATATTTTATGTATTGGTGGGGATTCCCATCGCGTTATACCATTCTTTTATTCCATATATACATATGTCTAAGCTAGAAATATCCTATACACATTTACTCAACTGGGTAGTTGCCAGGGGGGATTTGCCACAAGATTACGCTATTAAATTACTAAGTAATATATATGAATTTTTAATTGTATATTACTTTATAGATTTGGAAGAGTATTGCAAGGTTTATTTTATCAACAATGACTGTCTTCCTTCATCTATTAAAATTTTGTTCGTCAATAAGCAGCATGAATATATTGAATGGTATGATGAGCTTACAAATATATTCAATATCTTGAAAGAGGTAAATAGCTTTAAGAATATCGCAATATATTAGAATGATGAATTAAACAAATTGAATTTTATTGGACAATATCAATATGAACCATTATATAACGCTAACAAGCTTATAATGAACTTTGATCGTTATAATTTACACATCGCCTCCTATTATCAACTCCTTTATAAATATGTTAATTATTATATACCATATTTAAGAAAATCTATACAAAATATTAATCACGAGGTATTTTGGTAAAGTTTATGTCTATTTATTATTAGATTATGGATTGTAAAGACAGAGAAGCCGATTCCACTAAGAAACTAAAGAGAATGTCGACAGAACTAGAAAACAAGTTAACGAAATATAATCTAAAATTATCGGACTATCCGTTTAATGAGGGAGTTCAACTTTCTTTATACAATAGTGTCCAAGAGCAACTTTTGCTTAATGCCATTTGTTACACGAAAGATACTTATAATCGCAGTTTTCTGATAATTCAATCTCTATATCCAAGGTTACAGCAAATATTGTTATCATTTATCAATTACCAAAAGATGCACAATATGTATTCAATTGATAATTCATTGCGTTATATTAGACATGCTTCAAAACATTCATTAAATGATTTTTCATTAGCATCCAAATTAAATAGTAATATCTGCAGTAGTTTGTATTATGGTACGTATATTTAATTATTTTATTTATATAAAATAGATTCTCGTGATATTATTGGATATAAATACACATCTACTGATCCGTATACTGACGAACATAATACGAATGAAGATATACTAATTTATAACGGTATAATACAGCTGGATAAGAATGAATATGATATATTGTTTAATACTTTTCTGGGTAATCCCATTTGCCGTAATTTATTACTGAGCGACATAAATGAAATTTCAATATTCGTAAGAGTACGTCTCCATCAATTAAAATCATCTTTTGCACATGACGTCCTCGTTAATAACAATCAGGACGATGTTTTTAATGTAAATGAGGAATTGGTTAGTATATTCGCATAGTTTTAATATTTTTAGTACAAGGAAATTGAATTAAAATTGGATGAATTATTTCGATTATTATCCGGTAATGAGACAATTAAAGTACAATCATTTCTAAAAAATCGTAATAAATTGACAGAGTTTGTTATTATTAATAGTTAAATTTATTGTATAGAACTGTAAAAGATGAAATTAAACTATGGAGTTGCTGTTGTAATGAAACAATAGAGCAATCCTCGTTGAAACACCAAATTAAAACAAAGGAAACAAACGTTCGTTTAGCATTATTCAAACGATAATATTTTAGTTGGATAAGTTGAAAGAAGAGTTTGATACTGTCAGAAAGAACATTCATAGCATCAAACGTAAACTCCAGTCCAGGGTATCAGAAATAACTAAAACAGACGTCACCATATTCGGTGAAATAGATAACATATAACAATATAATTTAATCAGAATAATTAGTGGTTAGACTTTGATTAATTGCTTTCTGTGCTTCCTCGCGACCATTAGTTTAAATCTTTGAAAGTCGTTCAAACCACGTCTTTTTTCTGCAAGTTCCAGTTTTTTACCTAAAACTGTATTCTTAAATGAGGATAAAGGGTCTTGTGATTTTACAGCTTTATTCAGTGTTCCGGTCTTAGCGCCTCTTTGAATGTCAATCTTTATGTCGGTGAGTTTCAACCATGTCTTCGGAAGTTGGTGCCTTTCAACACTGAATAATATTAATAATAGTTTAAACATGTGAGCTTACCCGGTGACCTCACCTCCATCGACCAAAATTCTTGAAGCATTAATTACATCTACGATAAAACAAAGCTATGGTATTGATGAATAATAATAACTAAAAATTTTTACCTTCCCTGCATTTGGTCCGTACGTAATCAAACACAAACGTCCTGGTTCAACAAATTTCTTAAATAATGGCATTTTGGTTTTTATTTATAGAAGCCAAATCTAAAATTTGTATGTTAATAATAATAATATGTATAAATCATGTAATACTATACAAGATAGAAATGGAAATGATATAAATTAATTATAATTCAATATTATAAAAGAACAATTAATAAAATCACAATATTGAGGTATATTATATTCAACTTTTCCGTGGGGATGCCAGGTCAGGGTAATGAAAAGATGAGGAATGATCGCAATAAATAATATTATCTTCATATAAAATGTTTATTAATTATGATAACAATTAACCATTAGTTGTGGATTCCTATTTCAGTAATGTGATTCGTATCTTCCCATATCAATTTAATGGTATCCATTTAATCATCTCTAGGAATGTTTGGTGTCATAGCATATCACATAAGCTATCATATTACTAATATTTGTTTTATAACTACTTATATGTCATACCTTTGAATATTCTTGTTAACTATAATTTTAGATATTATTTTATTGTGTTAAATATGAGACCTTTTAAATTATTTTAATTATGGATAATACTCTTATTAAAAATGTTACATCTTCGCTTTCCCACGAAGGTGATTTCAATAAGCCCTTTATAACGTCTATACACGATAAATTGAACGAGTTCGAAACTAGTATAGTAAACGAAAGGGTCAAACAGAAACAGTGTGAAGATAGTAGATTTAATGTATGTATTAGTAACAATTTTATATTTGATTGAATTTATTTAGAATATCAACGAATCGCTGTCAAAATTAAATGCGCAGCTAAGGGCGGAGTCCCAGGATCGGTTGAACTCCCGTGAAACTCTCAAAATCCTTACAGAAAAAGCCGCGAATGATATGTTGAATAATGTACAATGTAAATTAACTAACAGAGTCAATTCTCTTGCGGTTTGTTTTTAAATTTTGTTTCAATGATTATAAAGGAAAAGCTCGATGCATTGATAAACAGGTGTGTAGACCTTGAATCTTCAGTCAGCGATATGGACAATAAAGTACATTCATCGGTTAGATATTATGCTCTATTCTTTATATTTCCATAATATAGTTTGAAATTGATCTAATCCGAAATGATCTAAACGACTTAAATCGCAACGTGAACAATGATATTGCACTAAAGTTAGACAAAGACGCATCACTTGTAGATAAATTATCTTATATAGACTACTCAATTCAATCTAAAGTTAGTTTATATCGATCCTTCTATTTAACCACTTAGATAAATGATGGGATATTACTGGGTACAGACGGTTTAAAAGATATTAGTAATGAAATTTTGCAATTAAAAAAGTTTGTAATATCGACTAAAATAACATCTATATCTTAGAATGATAAATAGTGAAAATGATTTGTTCCACTGTCAAGTGATAGACGAACTCGAAAATATAAAGCAGGCGTTGGATTTAACAACAAAGGCCAGAAAAGAATCAGATGATAGTATAGTAGAGGTTCTTTTAATTAATTATAATATTTTGATGCTTTAGGCTATAGACCAAATGATGTCGATATTACCCAAGACAGATAATAACAAATCATAAATCATGAGCGCTTAGCAAGGTCAACCGCCAATTTAGCGGCTGAATCAAAATCTGCACAGAATAAATGTGGAATGTTTGATTCATTTAATAATTTCTTAGCGATGTCCGCTCTTGTACCTTGTAATCTAATAACAACAGGCAATTGTCTTTCAAGATGTTTACTCGCTTCAATAAACGACAACGCAAATTTATCACAATGAACTATACCGCCAACAATATTTACAAATAGAACTTTTGCCTTTTCATCTGAATTCACGATGTACAACGCTTTTGATAACATGTCACTGGTTGAGCTCCCACCAACATCCAAAAAATTTGCAGGAGAACCCCCGTGATGATTAATTAAATCGAGTGTAACCATCGCAAGTCCGGCTCCATTGACAATACAAGCAACATTCCCATCTAGTGAAATATAATTGAGACCTACCTTATTCGCTTCAGCTTCCTCGCGCGTTGCCGGCTCCACAACATCTTTGAATATTTTTTCTTGTCTGTATTTAGCATTATCGTCAATATTAAATTTAGAATCACATGCTAATAATTTTTTATCATTGCTCTCTGCCAATGGGTTTATTTCTAATAACAATGCATCTGTTGAAATAAAAACATTATACAACTTTAAGACCATATCCTCTACTTCATTATCAATGTCGCTAGAGAATTCTAAATGTTTAGCAACTTTTTTTATATCATCAGTGGTAATACCCTTAAGAGGAGATATAGGATGTTTTAATACTGCGTTCGGATCATTTTCAGATATTTCTTCTACATTGCCACCGCCATGTCTTGTAGCTATAATCATGATACCCCCTGATTGACGATCTAGCATAAATGCTAAATATCTCTCATTTACCAAATCAAGTTTTTCAGCAACAAGTACTTCATTACAAAGAAGCCCTTTGCCTGCAGTTTGTTTTGTTTTAAGGGTATTTCCTATCATCGCTTTCGCGCATTCCATGGCTTCTCTGGAGGAACTAACAACTTCAACTCCACTGATATTAGTATTAGAAAAGGTACCTTTTCCTCTTCCACCAGCTAATACCTGAGCTTTGACCATCAACTTTTTGCATCTAGCTGCGTTTAATATTTCGCGTGACGCAGATTCAGCTTCTATATGAGTACGAGCCAGCATATACATGGGAACATTTACGTTATGTGATTTTAAAATATTCATACCATTATATTCTGTAACGTTTAGATACCTTTTAGTATTATGGAATAGACTTGTGCCGACATCGTGTAAGGATGTATAATTATGACTCGCCAAATTAGAAAACTTAAGGGAAATTTTCAACAAATTGGTCATCTTGAATGGTATAAATAATAAAGGAGGTTGGAGTCAGAATTTTTAATATTGTTACACAAAATCCCCATGGAATATACAAATGCAAAAACTTAGTACAATGTAAAAGTGTTGTTAAATTAGAATTTATTTTATGCGATAAGTTAATGATAAAAATGACCGTTTTTGTTGTGTTTTGGTAAATCGTGGCCCTTATATACATATTTACAGTTAGGAACCTGTAGTAGACCATGAACAATTGAGGTTGGTAACATTCCATTAGGTTGGATATGCTTATATTCGCCACAATATTGATGACGGTTATTTGTCAAAAAATTGGAGTAGTTGCCCTGATTTGATACCCTTAATTCGTTCAATGGTTTTAACCTTGTCAAATGTCTCTTTAAAACATCACCATTTAAGTTCACGGTAGACGATAAGTTATTTTTAAATTTGTTTATATCGTACAATTGTTTATTTCTTATATTTTTGTTGTTATATACATGTGCGTTGACCACGTTATTATCGGTAAAACTTCTGTCAATATTACTAGTATCACTAGGTTTTTCAAATAAATTTGTAATCCTAACCGTGTTATTACGATATGCAGTTGTAGAACCATTACTAAAATCCGTAGTTGTTGAGATATTTGAACCCTTTTCTACATTCATCTTACTGTCTGATGTGTTGTCGTTAGGACGACCTTTCACAGAACCTGATGAACTGAAGCGGTCTATATTTATATTACTACCGTTATCCGTATTATTGTCATCACCTATAGTAATATAATAAATAATAAATAATAATTTACCGTTAGGAGGTTCGTCATCATTACGATAATTATCTTGATGTTTAGAATCCTCAATAAATTTATAAATCAATTTTCTATAATTTACTAGATCGTATTTAATATTATCACAAATAGGAATAGATATTGCTTTATATAATATGGGGAGAGAGTTTTTTTGACTTGTGGAATGATGAAATATATGGATGATTCAGAGCATCAACAGTGGAAATACGTTTTTTGGGATTAAATTGTAGTAATTTACCAAGCAAATCTAATGCATCCGGTGGTGATGATGGAAAATATTCGTTTATGTTTTTTTTAGGAACATTATTTATAGAATAAATCATCATCTTAGCGAAAGGCGATTCCAATGAATCCATATCTTCGGTAGATGGCATACCAGTAAATGAAATTACTTTTGATAATTGATTAATTGTAGAAGATCCCGGAAATAAGGGTTTATTTATAAGCATTTCGGCAAAGATGCAACCAACTGCCCACATGTCTACACCTTTAGTATATTTGGTACTACCAACCAGTATTTCCGGGGCTCTATACCACCTTGTAGCTACATAATCAGTCATAACGGGTGCAGAGTTGGTCTCCTCATCGAAAGCAACACTTCTAGCTAACCCGAAATCAGCTAATTTTATAGAACATTTAGAGTTTAACAGTATATTTGATGGCTTGAGGTCACGATGCAGTAACTCACCCGAATGAATATAGTGTATAGCCTTTATTATTTGATGTAAAATATATCTTTTATGAATTGGTTCCAAAATATTAGACCGTATTACAGCGTGTAGATCTGTTTCTACGTATTCAAAAATCAAATATATATCGCGATTGTTGTCAGCAGGAAATACACATTTAAGTTCAACAATATTATTACACTTCTTTAGTGATTGCAAAAACATAATCTCTCTGTATGTTCTTTGAGCATCCGTAGAATTTCTGAATGCGTCAAAAATCTTCTTTAAAGCAACAGTCTCATTTGTTTTCAGATCAAGAGCCTTCCACACTATTCCATAAGCACCTTTACCTAATTTTTGAATAATTTTATACTTTTGAAGGATGTGATCATCAATATGGTCGCTCATCCTTGAATTAAAAATATAAATAAGGGGTGAATGATGAATAAGTATAATGATTATGGAAAAGTATGTATCAAAACAAAAGAATAATTTATAAATAATTATTGTTAAAAGTAGAAATCTGTAGATATTCCTAATTAATTGAAATTAAAAGGAAAATAGCAAGGTTAAACTTACAAATAAAATGTAAACATACACAAAAGGAATCAACATCTATTTAACAGCATATTATCGACCATTATTAAAGTTAAAACCAATTATAAATCTTACCTTCCAATGCCTAAAGAATAGACTGATTTGGTTAAAATCCTAATGTGATAGTATTTTTAACCTTCCTGTCGTTTTGATTCCATAAAGGGGTTGTGTATTATCGAATATATCAATAGGCGTAGAGGTGCGCATTGAAATGATGAGAATTAAATTTATTTAAAAGGCAAAAAAATGCTTTAATGCATGCATATGCCAAGTTTACGATGTTATAGAAAGTACATTAATGAAACAATAATGTACTGTTGGTGATACAGTAATGATCTGTACCTAGGCTTTCACGTTACTGCTAGAAAGTAATCGCTGAATAATTATGTAACAAAGAGTTAAAATAATATTTAAATTAATATAGATAAGATGTTTTTAAATAATGGTGTTATTTCGTGTTCAACGAAGAGATAGTGAAATTTATAATACATCGTACCTGCCTTATATGTGGTTCAAATTGAGTAGTTATGTTTCAAATTTAATTTATACGTATGTCAAGCTAAATTATCTCCACATTTGTTTTCTAGCTTATAATTTTGGGATTTTTAATGATTGTGACCTCAAATACACACTGATTCTAAAAAATATCTCCAGTGTTTAATGAGATTTATTAGTGTCTCAACAATTGTTATTTATTTGTTATAACTATAATATTATTTGATAGAATCCTATACATTATCCTTGCTTTCAATAATTATGTTTTGGCACCCATGTGCATTTTAATGAAGTTTGTCTATTCCTCCATTATTTTTTGTCTAATTGTTCATATTTATCGTTTCGCCCATTCTTTTTGCATATATCCATATTAATACATGCCGATGTTTAATTCTCGTCAATTGGCTTCTATGGTATTAATAAATAGTCAAATATAGGAATCGTTCTTATTTCTTTAATAGTACTTCCAGACATTTTGTGTTTCTTCCATGAAGACTATAATATGATTGTATCTTAAAATGTTATATATTACAATAAAGAGTTCAATCTCTGTTTATATTATTATACTGTCGAACTATGGTGGTATCTTGTTTGGATGTAAGTTTATATTATGTTTGCCTATGCAAAACTTGTATAGACTCTAAATATATTCGTCCAACATATTCCGTATTAAGACCTTCTATAAATGTCCAAGGCTATGATGATAATGCCATATGTAACAAAGCTAAGTGCACATATAAAACGCATACTGCGTATAATATAGCAAATTCAAAATGCGGAAATTATTATGCATGTAAAGAATGTCCAATATCTCCCGGAAATAGCATATGTTATCTTGGTATTACCAGTCCTTTATCGGTAAATATCGGTGAAGGGGAAGTTTATATATCTCATAAGGAATCAAAATATATCAATGAAACATCAGATAATGGAGCAAATGCCGATAACAAAGATGATGATGAAGAAGATGATGATAATATATCACTTATTCAAAAGAACATAGATGTTTTTTCATTCGAATTCAAAGAAAATGTAACTAAATCGGAATTCATGGACAGAAAACGTGTATGTAGCGTCAACCAAGATGGAACAACTGAATTGTCAATAAGGCTAATTATGCAATGGTACAGGGATCCAATAACATCCAATGATACCACAAATGTTAGTATGCAACCATCAATGCTGGAGGTTGGTAATACAAGTCCATTTGATGACGATGATGATACTTCTGATTATGGTGATAAATCTGGTGTTTCCAAAATGAGAAGACGTATAGAGTTTCTTAAAAAAGTCTTTAATAAGGCAAATGATGTCCATACCCGTGTTGCACCTATAATAACGAAACCAAAATTACATATACAATTTGTTGTAGATCATCCTAGCATATCTCATTGTAGATCTCCATTGCTATGGAAGGGAACCCTGCAAAAAAAATCATTGATATATGTCGGTAATCAAAATTTTGCAATTAAAGCAAAGGAATTAGATATTGAACTTCTTAAAAAATCGATAAAGGTTAATGTCACAACTAAATCGCTTGTTAAACTCAAATACAGTTCCTGTATTCAAATTCATTGTGTCAAGCGATTATCAAATTTACGTAATCCAATTTACAGTACAAACTATAGTCTTAAACCTACATATAACAAAGTATCGCAAAATTTTAATGGAATAAATTATATTCCCCCTGTACCGAGAGTTTACAATCATAATTATAATTCTATTGCAGCAATACAACCTTTGACAACAACGTACTCGGGTATAGTAATGAAATCGTTTTTACTATACTACATTTCAATAATTGTAATATTAAGTATGATAAATTTTTAATATATTGATATTTATTGTTTTAATTCTTTCTTTTACCTTTGATAAGGAATCTCAATTTTCTTTTTGTCATGGGTTTCTCATTAACTCCGCATTTCTGTATTTGTATAAAATAAATTTAATAAAATAGTACCTCCTTATTTTGTTGTTCGAGCCACTTTTGCATCATTTCTTCTGAAGCCTTAATATCTTTTGTCGTCTTCGTGTTTATATCGATCTTTATTTTTTCATTGGATGATTTTTGATCTATACTGAGTGAGTTAATCGATTCGATGAAACCATTATCAGAATCCGATATTGTGTCGATTTCTGGTATAACGTTGGGAGGTCTTGCACAAAATAATAGGTTTCCGGATGTATAATCATCGAGTATCAAACGTGAAGCTCTACCAACATCTAATTGTCCACCTTTACCACCAGAAATGAAGTTTCTGTTCCTACATAAGCATTCCAAGAATTTATAACTAAATAAAATTTTGCGATTATTATTTGCTATAATTGTACACTCTGAAAGTGGTACATCATATTTTTTACACAGTTGGTTCGGAATACGATTGCATATTAGTTGAACTGCCATTATCATATTCCCCCTAATTGTATGTGCATTGGTAGATAATTTAATCATACTTGAAATGAGATGTTGATGCGATATTATTGATCAATAAATGATATTTAGTAGAAACAATTGTAGGAAATATTAGACCTAAATTAATTATATCATGATATTTACAACATACCTGGGCAATCACAAAGTGTTATATTTACTCGTTTTAGTATTAAAGTTTGTAAATGCTTTGTCTTCCCTGGTTGACTACTGACGTTTGTTTTAGTGGCATCCATTAAGCAATTTATCAGTGAACTTTTGCCAACATTTGGGAAACCTATAAAACCAACTGTATAACATGCTGATTCTGTATTTTCAATATCTGGGAAGTCATTAACTTGCTTCTGTTTGTATTCCATAATTTTATCTATTAACATCTCTGCATTATATATTTTAGTAGATATATCCTCATCGACATTTATTGTATGATTTGATTGTTCAAGCTTCGTAGAAAAAAATATGAATTTTATATTCTAAAAATAGTATATAATAAAAAATAAACTTACCAAGCTGCTAAAGTAGTCTACCCATTCCCTTCTAATGTGCATAGGTAAAAAATCAGCCTTATTAAGAATCAACAATATCTATTAAGGATATATATTATATTAATTTAATTTACCTCTTTTCTTTGATCCACCTCCTTTATGTATCCTTCTAAATCAGGAACCCTAAAAAATAGTGGATCACGTGATTCGATAATAATAAAAATTAGATGGCTACGTTCAATTGCTCTCCACAATTGACGCCAATATTCAATATTTTTCTCGTATGGTGTTATAATGCAATTCTCTTTTTCTTCAATATCTGATAAAAGTCTTCTCCATGTGTAAAAATTACGCATCTCTATAGAATCCAAAGAATGAGACTCTAAAACGGATAAATCTACATCAATAATTTCATTTTTCAACATATTTTTATATTTCTTAATATAACGGTCATTGTCCGTAATGTCTATTTCGCTTTCATCAGTTCTAGCAGAAACAAATTCGTCTAATTCATTTCCAGAATTATTTTCACTTCTAGTATCATATTCTTCTATATCTGGGCTACTATTGACTATATCAGTTGTATCTTGAGTTGTTTTTCTAACAGAATTAGAAACTTTAAGAGAATGTTTTGAATAAATTCCATGAAGTGGTTTAAGTTCTTGCCCATGCATTAATAAGTCAACAATCTTCTTGTTTTTACGTTTACTTATTTTTTTACTCAATTCTGTCATATCTTTATTCTTCTGTTTTAAATTTCTACCTATAATAGCCCTTTGTTGATCGGATAGAAAAAATGATCTCCTAGGAATAGGTATATTTGGAAATGTAGTATTGTCGTATATGTGTGGGAAATTGACAATATAATTTAGTTGTGTGTTTAAATCGCTAGATATAACCTCTCTTGTAGTCCCATGATGTTTTATATAAGATTCCAATCCTCTAGATGCAGCCATTGTAAATTCATCCAAGTTGCTTCTCTCATAAACTGAATGCTCAGGTTTATCTACAATACTCTTTTGTAACAGATCATTTTTTTGAAGCTGCCTCGATAATATATCATGGGCCAATGTCCTTCCTATACTACCATGCTTGCCACCCTTTTGGCTTTTACCTCCACCCATATTTTCTAAATCAACTCACGCTCCAACCCATTAGAATATGTGTTCGATATAAATGATATAAACAATAAGAACATTTTTATAAAAGAAGATATTTTTTACGGAGTCACCGCCCTCCATGTGTCTTCATCATAATACATATTAATGGGATATTCGCATACGGCCCGTTTAATTAATTCTGGTTTGTTGTGTAGGATATTTAGAAAATTTAGAGGTCAACCCACAAAGAATTATGACTGGATTAGGTGTGTTAACAATATGTGTTACTATATTCTGACTAACTTGTATTTAGGAATCAATTAGACAAATTAATAAGGAACGGTAGGATAGAATTAACGTTGCCAAGGGCAAAAGAGTTACAACAATATGCTGAAGAATTGATTTACCATGCTAAAAGAGGTATATATTTTTTTAACATTACTCATATTAGTAGACAATAAGGATTCTGACTTAATAGTAGAAAGTGTTATAAGAACACCGGAATGTAGGAGCTTATTATATGAAAAATACGTTCCTCTATATAAAGATCGACCTTTCTTTTTCACAAGAGTTGTTAATCAGTGGAAATTGCGGTTCAGAGATCACTCTCCACTGGCCTATTTGGAGCTTGTGGACATGTACGTCTGCGTAATAAATAATTAAAATCCACAGACCTGAGGAAATTCGACCTGCAAAACCCGTTGGATTTGATAAATTGCTGAATATTCACTCTCTCTTGAACGATAGCCGCCGCAGTTTCAGGAAATATTATAATGTTAGTTTGTTTATACGGAGATAAGTATATATGATACCAGATTGGCAAGAAACTCGGCTTAATAGATTCAAATGACAATATAATAGACATAAATACTATAAACAATGAACATAAGGTAGGTATTTGCCAGCTGCGTAAAATAGATGTTTAGTGGTATGATAATCGAGATAACTTGAAGACAGTCAACGATGAAAATATTGAAAATACCGAACTTAAGAAGAGATTGAATAGAATAAGAAAAGTTAATAAGTTATCGGATCGAGTCCAAGAGATTTTTGATTGCACGTATCCGGTTCCTCGATCCAATGCTGACGTTGATCCACATGATTTACCACATAATATCGTAAACATAAATTCGGTCTTTAGGACCCCTAAATTTAATCCTTGATTTATAACCTAAAATGCGTTTGTAATATAATATTTTACTATGATAGGTGGTGTAGTTGATAGATTACTTTCTAATATTGCATTTTATAAAAGAGCATCATGTGCAGACCTACCATATAATCAAACACCTGCCGAAGATTTATATCCTATTCCCGAAAAATATAAAAAAAATCCTGAATTAATACCTAAATATTATGCCTTTCAGTCAAATTTGGTTACAGATGAAGATTTGCAGCCTGGGATGTTACGTCAATTGGAAGTTGACAAAAGATTAACTTTACCTACAAGAACTCATATACGTTTTTTGGTCACGGCAACTGATGTAATTCACTCGTGGTCGATTCCTAGTTTAGGTATAAAGGCAGATGCAGTACCAGGAAGGCTACATCGGGTCACGACATTTATAATGAGAGAGGGTGTTTTTTATGGCCAGTGTTCTGAGATGTGTGGAACACTTCATGGTTTTATGCCCATAGTTGTGGAAGCAGTCTCACCTGAAGCTTATGCTGCTCATGCTAAAAAATATTACAGGGATGATTAATATAGTGGCTCAATTAGACATGTTTTTTAGTTTTAATGGATTTAAGATACTTGTATCATTAATCAATTTCTGGATAGCTTAACCCTAATAAAGTTATTTCATCAATCCAATAAATTAAAATATAAAATTTTTAATATAATTTAAATTATATACATGGGTATATGACATTGCAAGCTATTTCGAAATCCAACTATAAGTAGTGATATGTAATTGTTAAATTACGAGTTACTTTCATTTTTCTATCAAAATATGATAGATCTGCGATTTTGTAACATGGTCCTACATAATATGAAGGCGCTTCGCATAGGTTAGATTCTATTAATTAATTTGAAATGTGATGATAGTCTAAACCTGATAGTATCCAGTCCTATTTTTATTATCTTATCTATATTAAAAGATACCTTAGGACATATTTGTGAGTAATCTTTTTTGCATTCCGACCGACAGTTCCTATTTGTACATGTATATCTTGTTATAATATATTTACCAATCTACAGAACATTTGTTACTCCACATAATTTTCTCGGACAAATCCATACCGTCCAACTTTTCCCCTTTATTACAACCGCCTATGATTTGCAATAGAATAAATAAATATCTAGGATCGTACTGGAATATGGATATGCGGGGTAACATTCACCGTGATCTAGATACCAATATTCTGGACAACGATCATAATCTTTATCACAAATATTTTCGCAAGGCCTATATTATATAACATCGATTTAATGGTACAAACCACTTTAAGCCGCATGTTTCCTGTAATATCACCTTATCTCTAATGTTATTGGTGGCTACTATTTTAGTCGAACATATCCCAGTGTACATTAAGTGCGACAAACAAATGTTAGGCTCATCAGGTGAGGGAATCCAGCCTTAATGCATTTAAATTGTTAATGATTTAATGGATTTACCGTTTGGACATCGTTTTCTGTATTAGTTCTATAAAGCATAATGATATAACATACGAATAGTCTACAATGCAATCTGGTGTATGGTAAATAGCATTTACCATTGCCATTATTAAAAAAATGGATTTCTTCAGCATCGATGACTATAACCAGTCAATGTGTGATTATTTATGCGATGTTGTTCACTATTGTTGTAGTGTCAACTATCCACACCATTGTTCTATAATAACCTATTGGCTGAAAATGAATGTTGGAGTGGAATATAATCTTAATGATATAATAGATGAAATAAGACAAAAGGGGTTTTCGCGTATAGCCATACAATCAGCAAATATAGAGGAATCACATATTGTATGTGATCATCTTCAAAATGAATTTAAGGAAAACAAAGATATTAATTTTTTTATACTTGGTGATGTTTTGACTGGTTCTTGTTGTATCGATCTTATAGCGTCAAAGCGTTGCAACGCGGGTATGTATTATATTATTATAACTTAGACATCTATAGATTGTATTTTATACGTAGGTGAATCATGTAATTCTGTTATCGATATTGATATACCTATTAAATATATATACAGGAATGTTAACATAAATACAATTAAATTATCGCAAGCTGTTTGTTTTCATTACCCAGATTTAATCATATTATAGATTAATAATATCGTAAGTGATACAAAGAATGTAATACTGATATATCATTCCATATTTGAGCGATGGATTTTAGATATACATAAAGAATTATCAAAATATGAACTCAACGTTCTGATCGCAGGTCTTAAAAAATCTAACTTAACTTCTGAAGGATCAAGAATTGCTAATCGTGATATATATAGTATCGATTACAATATAAATGAGGTTATAATGCATCATTATCATGAACCGTTTAACAGTGATATCATAATGGTACCGGTGCTGTTAAATGTTAATAACAATCATGCTTTGAGGGACTCTATAATGTTGGAAATTAAGAACAATGATACATTGTATGAATTTGTAATAGATGGCGACTTGATAGTATCTAATAAATTTAATGTAGACTGTATAAAAATTAAGCGTTATAGGAATATAGAAATTGCTAAAAATGCATCAATTATAGGTATAATTTCATTAACAAAACGATTAAACGGTATCAATGAAATGAGAAAACAATTGCATAAAATAGTTGTTAATTCTGGTAGAAAGTGTTATTTATTTTCTATAAATCATTTAACAGAAGCTAAACTATCCAATTTCCCCTCAGTAGAAATTTTTTGTTTATTATCATGTTCGCATACGATATGGACACTTGTGGATGTGTTGTCCAGACGCATTGTTTCTCCATTTGAGTTATTGGTTGCCCTTGATATAATTAATTGGTCAGAACATGATTTCACATTTGATTTTAACGTATTATTATCATACATACGAGAAAATACCGAAACAATGTCATATGAATCCAAGGGTGTTTGCATGGATTCTTGCGAAGGTAGTTCTGAATTGAGGAAAATATATGTTGGTACCGAGCTTTCAAAATCATCAAAAGATTTTTATCATAGCCTAAATGAGAATGATAAAAGAACATTCAAGGGTGTGGATCCTATGTATAATAGTGGTAACACAACTGGCATAGTAAAAGGTTTGCATGGTGTGCCAAACAAATACGAACACGAACAACCATATAAATAATCAATTAACAATAATTTTTTATTGCGTATAATGAATAAGTATATGAGTTTTTGTTGAAATGTTTTTGTCTTCCATATCCAATTTTAGGAACATATATCAGCGTTATATTTGTAAATTTTTTATTTATAAAAAACATTTAAATACTATTACTCATAATGACAGTATAAATGCTGATAAAATTAGAAAAGATATTAAAATAGACAAAGATGGAAACCTATATGGCGTTCATTACAATGATCAAATCGCATTACATAGCAAAAATTCACATTTTCATCCACACCCATTTAATAGGAGATTTGCGTTTTCTAAAAAGCCATTACTACCAATTGAACCTAGGAATCTACGTATATATGTAAGTGTTAATAATATTATTAGTTAATTGTTTTTAGGGATTATTGAAAGAAAAAAAATCTGGTAGGGGCAAAAAATGCTCTGCTAAGGGTATTAGACATAAGCATAAAAAGAAGCGTGGGAGTAAACCTAACAGCAGAACGTTCGAGGGTGGTCAAACTCCTTTATATAAAAGGTTGCCGAAATGGCCGGAGGCAATTTTGTCCAGGTAAGATTAGAATTCCGCCAATATATATTTGTAGACATAAAAAGGATTATGAATCTTTAAATTTATCTAAGTTACGATATTTTATCGAAAAACAGAGGTTAGACATTAGGTTTCCCATAACGCAACGTCATCTCTATGATTCTAAGTGTGTTAAAATCAAGAATGGTGTACATTTATTTAATGTTGTAAGTAACATTAAATCTTTTAGAATTTTAATAATTTAGAACGATTATCCATTCCCATATAAAATCGATATTCAAGTTGCTAGTAGCGATCAATCATCGATAGATGCAATTAAGCGTGTAGGAGGTACAGTAACGATTATTTATTACGATCGTGTTAATCTTCGAGCCCATTTGAAACCATATAAATTTGAAATACTGCCAAAAACGGTACTTTACTTAAACTATTTATTGTTATTCTGTAGGCACGTCCCAATATATCTACTGTACACTTTCTAGAAAAAATGCGTTCTATGGGATGTGAAGTTTATTATATTAAGCCTTTATGGTTGATTGAAGAAGAGAAAAGGATTGTTACAGAAATGCGGGAACTAGAAGCCGAAACATTAGGATCTGGAAAAGATCCAGGTCAGACGCGTACAGATGGTGAAATCATCCAGTTATACCGTCAAAAACTACTTAAACATAATCATCCTTATGAATAAATTATAAATGTACATAGTTATATATATTACTTGATTTTAATACATTGTGTTTTTAGAAATTCGACCTCGTGTTGTTTCTGTTTATTTAGAATGTTTGTGTGGAATCTATCCTTTTTCTTATAATATATAAAGAGGAATGTCCACAAAACGAACGTTGTAGATGATATAATTAGTTTATATGCTACATATTGATTGTTAGGATCATTATGTAATTTGCTATCTGTTATATTATTTAAATAATTCGAAAAGAAACCGAAGCGACGCATTTCATAAATACAGAAGACAGCTGATATTAGTATGCACAATACATTAACATGCTCGAATTTAAGAGGCGTTAATTTATTAATTTTATTGGTGAATAGTATTAGCAATTCACCAGAGCAATGAAAAACGTTTATCTTTAAGAATATAGACAGCGATATTAATATACCAAACAACAACATTAAATGTAACAAAAACGAAAACATGGTTAAATATACAACATTTTTTTGAGGTGATGTAATGTTGCCTTTATTAGTATAAATATATGTGGTAACATTGAATCATTAAATTTAAATAAATGAAATGGCTCTACTGTCTTCAGATTCTGAAAATCCATGCTCAATATATATTGATATAGATATTCCAATAGATATTTCATTATCTAATGTTAAAAATGATTTGGAGAATAGTAAAAATGAAAACAAATGTGCCGCGTTGGAACAAACTATATTATGTAAGTTTATTATCCATGTAATATATCGATTTAATTTTAAAAATTTTATAGTATTGTTACGTGGAGAAGATGTATCATCTTTGTTAATGACAGTTATACGTTTTATTGTACCGTATAACAATAATCGTCTGAAGCGACTTGTACATCTATTCTTTCAAGTATTTGACATGCGTCAACCAGATGGAAGTGTTCGTGAAGAAATAATACTTGTATGGTATGTATATTTATTAATAATTGAACTAAATATAATTAGTAACGCTCTACGTAATGATTTGTGTTCACCAAATGAATATGTAAGGGGATCTGTATTGAGGTTATTATCGAAGATAACGTATTGGAATATAGTACAATCATTAATTCCATCTGTTATTGATAATTTGGTATGTAATTTTATTTATTTTATAATTTCAAATTACAGAATCATCATGAGCCATATGTATACAGAAATGCTTTGTTATGTATTCTTAAGATAGCTGAAAATTTCGGTATTGATGCTGTTTCTCCATCATTAGGTCATGTTGAACATTTTCTAGCTACTGTAAGTTATTTAACAATTTTAAATTTATATTTAGTGTGACGATGTTACCGGTATTGTACGCACATTGCATCTACTAGAGATTTGTAATAAGACATTGTGTATAGAATACATATTGAATATGGAGTATAAATTATTATCTCTATCTCCAAATATTCATCTATCTGTTATATCGTCATTTTTTAATTTGAGCACAACGAGTATTCAAGTGAAAGAACTAATGCTTAGAACTATTACCATGTTATTGGAGAATTCAACTAGTAATTCGGTTAGATTTGAAGGTGCAAATGTATTGATGCGTATGTCTACGGCATCTATGGAAGCTCGTAGATTGGCTGTAAGATCATTAGTGAAGGTTTTATTGGATGAATCAGATTTAAATGTGAAGTTGATAGTAATATCAAAATTGCGTGGTTTGTATAATAAATCATCTACACTCAATGATATACCTAATGCTTTGGAAGATTATGTGATGGATGTTATTAGAGGTTTAACTTGCACAAATTTACATGTTACGTATGGTATATTATCTTTGGTATTGTCATCATTGAATAGACAAAATGTCATTGAGATCTTATTATATTTGAAACGTGAATTTATAAAAATGGAAGATTCTTCCATGTATACAATGCAACAGGTAACAGATTATCGTATGATTATAATTAAGGCTATACATTACACGTGTGGTATATATCCTGAAAGGTGTGATATTGTTTATGATATGTTATTATCCTCGTTATCACATGATCATAATAAGACATCCATTGATATTGTATTGTTTTTTAAGCAGTTATCTGAGTTATTACCAGAAAAAAGGGAGGAAACTATTAGAAAGTTGTTAACAGTATTGAATGATATATCTAGTCAAAATGTTTTATCATTATGTTTTTGGATTATTGGTGAATATGTATGTAATTATGAATTAGCTATTTATGCTTGTGGATATATTTATGATTTATTTGCTCCATTTCCAATAACTAGTTCTAATACGATTGAATCACGAAATAATAATGGAGTTTTAAATGATACTACAACAACTATAATATTGGAAGATGGTACATATGGTACTCAAATAATAAGTAATAGTAATGTTATTAATGGATCAAATGAAGTTTGTTTGCGTAAATTGATTGTTGATAAATGTGATTTATTATTATATAATTCTATTGGTCAATGTTTATTGAAATTAGTACATTTATGTAAAAATGATAATGAAATTATTAAAAAAGTTTGTATTGTTATTTCAAGTTTAATACAAATACTACAATTGCCAGATAATATTGATAATTATTCCCAAAAAAGACTTAAGACTATATTAACTTTGACTATTGGTTTATTACAGGATAAGGATAAATATTCAAGATTAATAACCAAATATTTAAAGATGTCTAATAATGTTAATTTTCATTATGATATTACAAATGATGTTAAAATTATTGATGATTTAGATAGTAATATAAAATTTTCAATATTTTCATGTGAAGATGAATGGAATGTAACAGATGATATTGATTATAATCCTATAGATATTTTTGAAGATTTTAATATTTTGAGTGTTTCAAATATGTCATATAATATAAATGATGTTTATAAATCATCTTTGGATATCTATCATAATGTTCATGAGTTTACATCTTTATCTGTAAGTTAATATATTCATTTATAATAATTATTAATTAGGATCCAATATATATTGAATCTATAATAAAGGTTGTTGGATTAAAAATGTATATGACCCTTTATCTTGAGAATATGGGGAGTGAAGTATTACAAAATGTTAGAATTGAATTATCAAGTGGTGAAAATTTACAAGTAACAAATACTATACCTGTTGTTAGATTACCTGTTAATGGTAATAGTGTTATAGAGATAGAATTTAGGATAAAATCTAGTGATGATAGTATGATATATGGATATGTATATTTCAATCAAACAAAAGATGGTTTACAAGAATGTTTAACATTTAATCCTATGCATATATCATTATATGATTATATTACCCCTAGTTTTATACAACCTGATACTTTTCGTTCATATTGGTCTGATTTTGAATGGGAACATAAAATAAAATTAACAAATATACCTTTAAATCCAACAGAATTATTGAAAATGATTGTTGAATCTACTCATATGACTGTTGTTACAAATTCTAATAATATATCATTTGATAAAGAAACATCATTAAGTGGATTATATAGCTCCGATAGTTTGAAGAAATACCTATCTAATATACCTGAAATCGTATCAGATTTATCAAATTCTTCATTTTTTGTTATAAATCTTTTCGTTAAAACTTTATGTGGTATGACTTATATTAATATATTCAATATAATTCAGATGAGGAAGGTTTAGCAAATTTAAGTATCGTTAAAAATGACAATAATATGTATTCAGGATGCCTAAGAATAAGAAGTAGGACACAGGTTTGTTCAATTTATTTTTCATTAATATTGTCTAGAATGTTGCACTCGGCCTTGGTGATCGCATATCACTTGTACAACGTAAAATCGCCGTATAATATGTTAAATAATATTTTAATTATATATAAAATATGTATTTAAATAAATATGTCAGATACTATTCAAGGTTGTCTAATTTGCCTTTTGGCGAATTATACTATCCTAGGTCTAATAGAGAAAAATTAATACATTTACAGGTTTTTTTATTTATAATTGTATTTTATAGTATATTTTAACAGATTCTTGACAAAATTCCATATGATATGGTAGAATCATGGCATGAACGCAATGATATATTAATGAAATCAAAGTTAAATTTCATGCCTGAACAGTTTGCTAAGGTTTCCATGAAATACTCTAACAATAATACTGTTGATTATTTACTATTATCATTATTGCGCCTTTGTATACAAACAAAGAATGTTTCAAAGTCCGACAACACTCACGAAACAATCTCAACTATAAATGAATGTATAAACGATATAATTGACAAAATAAAAGAAAATTTCGAACTTTTAAATTCTGCCGAGTGTGGAATTATAATAAGGTGCTTGACAAAACTTGAATATAATGATCAACAATTATACTCTCGTTTGATTTATAAAATTACGGAAAGAGGTCAAATATTCAGTATATATGCTAGTCTTTCTGCCTTGAATTATGTTGTAAATTGTAATGAAAATGAGCATAACTGTAAATTATTCAATAATATCGCATCACTAATCTTCCAAAATTTGGATAAATTGGATTTAAATTCAATCGCCATTCTCACAAATTTACTCTCCAAATCCAACTATAATGTACAACACTATCTTAATCAAATAGTTAAAATCATTTTGGATATTGTTGAGATCGACAAGGTTAATAATAAAACACATGGCTTAGACAAATGTCACTGGAATGAAAATTCTCTTCATATGATTTTGAATGGGTTATCAAGAAAAAATATATTAAACAAAAAAATATTCGATAATTTGGAACCTTATGTTAAAAAATATTCAGTAGAATATAGTATAGATACTATAGTTTCTTTGTGTAATGCTTTCTCAAAATTTGGAAACGTAAACGAATCTAATTATCTCGACTTATACAACAAATTGGCTGATCAAATAATTATTAGGAAGGAAAGATTAAATAATAGACATATATGTGTTATCGCTAATGCGTTTGCTAAGGTGTTTATTTGCCATGAACGTCTATTTTCTATATTAGATGATGTTTTGCTATTGCAGATAAATTCATTTTCTCCAAGGCAACTTTCTATGATAATACATGCCTTTGCAAAGGTGCATTATAACTCTAGAAACAACACAATATTATGGGACAAATGTATTCAGGTATGATTATAAATGACAGTGATGTATATATTTAGTCCATAAATTCATTTTGTTGGCAAAGCTTAACGATGCTCTTTCAAGCATATACTAAAGGGAGTTACATCAATGACAATATTTCAGACCTCTTTTGTAAACAATTTCATAAACTATTTATTATGAGTGATATAAATCATTCAGAAAATGATTTTCAGTCCATAACACTTGTTTCCCTCGTATATTCTCTCGTAAAATCAAATATACTATACAATACTGAGTTGTTGATTTATATTGCAAAGGTTTATTTATTCGTTCTATAAAATATACTGTAGGCCTGTGCACGTGTTATAAGAGAATTTAAAGGTGACGAAATTTCAAATCTTGTCTATTCATTTTCGAAAATATATGTCAAATACAATAACTGTAACCAACCAAACGATTGTATCAGGTAAATAAGTAATATGAGAGTAATAATCGTTTACATTAGTCAATTGGTAGAAGAATCTTACAATATGTTATTAAATATATCAAAATACATAGATGAAGTGAAATTGCATCTTTCACCATTTTCAGTATGTTTTGAATGTGAACACATAACTATAGTCTTAGATGTTCAAAATCATACAATCTTTTGGTGAATCTAGGTTTGTACCATCTGCATCCACTGTAGTAAATATGGTTGTACGTAATATACTTATTTTAGATAAATTCTCTTATTCGCACATTGTCATCATGGTATTACATATTATCATTATTTGCATATTATTTCAGATAAACTCATTATCAAGCATTGGTATTCACAATCATGATGTATTAACCATGTTAAATAATATTAAATATAATAAAAAGAATTTTAGATCATTACAATAAAAAATGGCCTCTTACCGTAATTTAAGTGTATGATAACATTATAACATACCTTTATAATTTATCAATAAATTTAATAACTTTTGCAGTTAATAATCATTTAAGTATATATCCTGGATAGATTTTAATATTTTCAATTAAATTTTCATGTACATGCTCTGATTAAATTCATCCCGAACAATCATATGTTGTATTTTGTTACCAGTGTTATTATCGAACTTTTTATAGTAAAAGGTTTTAAATTAGTGTTTAAAATAGTTATTGATCCTATTACATTTGAATTTTACCTTTTAACAAAATAATATTCAATTATAGAATTATATTTGTTTTTTATATGATATTAATACTGTATCTATCATCAAGTTTTGTTTCATATTATATATAACAAACATTCATATAATGACATTTAAAACTACAAAATTATACAATTATCAACGTAATTTCACCAATTAATCATGGCCTTTTGTATAAATGAGTAACTAATACAGATGCTATGACGGAGCATAGTCAACTTTTATACATATTTTTTAAAGACGTGGTATGTTATATAAAATAAAAAATATTATTAATATTATTGATAATTTAGGTAAATTTAGTTATTTAGTAAATTTTGGCGATATATATTAAAGTAGTCATTGTCAGTATTTGTATTGCACATATTGTTGAATAATACAAGACAAAGAGTCAATTTATTGGTACGATAGACAGATTACCAAATGTCGCATTTCCAGATGAGATGAAAAAACCTAATAAATCATGTCATAAACGAAAAAATTTTACCAATGCTGCCGGATCCTTCATACTGTTGACCACTTTCGTAAATAACTTTATTTCCATCAATTTCCACAGAAATTTGTCTAAATTTAACAATTTATTTAATTAAAATGCGACAAACCCTTTATATCCCGTGTCTTCAATATGTATGGAATGTATAAATTGACTACTTAGATGCTCCTACGTAAGTATATATTCAAATTTTTAGAGGAACAAACATATGGTTTTTCTTCAATAAGCTGTTGCGATGTGCCTGTAAGAATCTTTAAGGCAACTGTTTTAGTGACCGAATTTAGCTGGACTAAAAATTTCGCTTGATCCGACCCACGAATTACGAGTCCAGCAGCACCATTTTCCCCCTATATAAATTCATTAAAAAAACAAATTTATCTACCAGTTTAATTGTCGTGTCAATCTTAGCGGCGTTGCATAATTCGTTTTTCAGCTCTAAAATTACTGTGCCCTCTGAAGTAATTTCTTTGTTGTGAGTAATTTTTGGAATATTATTTTCATTAACCACAATCCAACCGTTCGCATCATCACTTTTAAAATCACTGAAACTGTTAAATATTCTAACATATAGTAATCTAACCTTAGATTTATATTTTCTATTCCATATGGGCTACAGTTTATTGATGCAATAGGCGTCATTATATCAGTATTATTGTAATTATCATTAGTACTCATTTGTACGTTGCTGGTCAATGAATATCCTTTGCATAATGGAAATAAGAAAAGTCTATATGGTCGCGTAAATATTATAAACAAACATACATATATGTACATATAAAATTCCAGAAACCATTTTCCGCTTTGGCGACATCCGATATATTGGGATTCTGTATATTTTGATTTCTGCTACTATTTAGTACATTTTTGGTAGTTTCTCCCGATTCAGTGGACGAAGGAATGGTAGCAGGAGGTCCAGGTGTATATGAATTTGGTTGTGCAGGTAATAACTGATCATTTTTTGCATGCATAATTAATTGGTCTGATGTATTTGATTGTGTTATGGTATTTCCGTTCTGTAATAATGGTCTTTCATAGTTGTCTTTAACGTTTAGTAGTATGTGCGCCAAATAACCCATGTTATTTCGTTTGATTTTCCCACACATTGAGTTGGAATCATTACACATTGCATTATTATTCATAAAACTATGGTGTGGAAACTTATAAACTTTATATTCCATGAAATTATTCTGGAATTGTGTACTACCATCGTGGCCAACATGCTTGTGTCTTTTCTCTGCACATGCAAATATAACACCGTAAACCCTTAAAAACAGGATAATTAAAGTTATATAATATAATTTTATAAACATATTACAAAATAACCCCTATAATAGACCTCTAACCGTGGTCTTCTTAATCGTCTACAAAACGACACCACATTTGCCACACAAATGTTGGAAAACACTACATTGTAGGGCACATGGATATATACCGTACAACTTCAGGATTTAAATTCATACAGATATTTAACGTTCCGAATCCAGTTAACAACCTATACGTTTATACAACTTATGAATTTGAATCCATAGATACGACGCCGCTTTTTATATTTATTGATTTTATGACTACCTTATAATTATCTAATCTTCTAATATTTAAAACAACTTTAATATTAAATATTTCCATCTTTATCTCGTTCAGTTATTTTTAGTTCAAATAACTTCCCATCTTTTTTTGATAGAGTTGGTTGTACTCGCAGTTGTGGTGGCGCGTATTCGGCAGCAACTAAGTTGACTAATATAGAATTTAAAGTGTTTTATTTGTTGTAACATAATAAATTAATTTTAAATTATTTAATAAATGTATAAATGGCTACATCTATACGCCATTTGAAGGATGATCCTTCGCAGGCGGCTAATCTTTACTCGTTATTGTATACATTAGAGTATTTAGAGCGTGCATATATCGGTGGTTATTTACAGGTTGATGAATACGAAACTGAATGTCAATCCTTATTGTCGCTATGTACATTGTTAAATGATGCATCCCCCGACGTGTTTCACGTCTTTGCAAAGGTAATTAACAATTCAGCAAATTTTATATTTTTAGGAATTTCAGTTGAACTTTCCACTAGCTCTTAACAGGATTAAGATTGATAGACCAGCAACTCTTGCAAAAAATCCTACATCTTCAAAAAATCAGGTGCGTGATACAACATTTATCGGTAACATAAAACAGAAATTGATGATTTTTGAGCTGAGCGAACATTTTATAACATTGATAGATGCACTAAAACTTGGGAGTGTCGCTACTGATGAGGTTTGAAGTTCTTACAATAGAAATACTTATTTTATAGCTGTATCCATTAGTACATGAACTTATTATCTCAGTAAAAGCCATAGAGGAATCTTCAGAAAAATTAGGTGATGCAATATCCGATTTAGATTCAATGAATAAATTACAAAAGTGGCATAACAAGTTGCAAAGTATGGATGCTCATGAAGAACTAGGCACCAACGAAATTAGACAAATGAACATGGATATAGAAGCCTCATACAGTTCGTTTAAATCATTTTTGAGGAAACAAAAATGATGTATTTTAATTAATTGTAATTTAAATTAATTTGTTTGTACCTTATCTTAAATAATTTGGATTTAACATTCCATACGACATCTCGATGAATAATTTATATGCCTAAAGGTGCATCTCCATTGATTATAAGTTTGTCTACGGGACTTGTAATAATAGTAATGATGGATTTGTAATTTTAGAGATAATGTGTATATATCTATACTATATTGAAGCATTTTCCCGATATTACATATTCATTGCTCTATACGGTTACACATTGGCCACGAATGTGGAGATTATTAACCATTTACCAAAATGTAATACTATAGAATACAATGCCAACGTCCCATGTATTTATAATTTCAAAGAAGCAAAGGTTAGCATTTCACCAATAACTTTATGTATATAATTACACTACAGAAATTGCTACCACTTGTTTCGCTATCATCAACAAATGTAGATTTCTCGAAAGGATATAAATCATCGGATCCTAGAGAGCATATAATTGACTTACATAATGAAAATTGGAGCAGAGTAAACAAAGGTCACATTCATTTTTTATATAGGTCGCAGGGCCCATCTGGATCTCTAGGTGTTGATGAGAACCAATTGAAGGTTCCTACACATTCATCATATTGTACATCACATGAATCATCATATAATGCAGTAAATTTTGCTAAAGTTCCTCCTCCATTGACTTCAAGTACAACAACATCACCTATATCATCGCACTCTGTAAAAAACTGTATCCCCGTATCACATCTGCGACATTTTCAATACACCACACTTATAGGTGTTGGTACCCCTGTACAATATATTAGGCCATTGTTAGATACTGGTAGTACTAATACATGGATAGTTAGCTCAGATTGTACTTCAGAGACATGTTCAAATGTGAATAAATTTGACCCCAAATTGTCATCTACACTAGTAGAATTATATAAAGGATATCAATTAAAGATAAAATTTGGTACTGGATCCATAATTGGTAAACCTGTGTCAGATACAGTTACCATACTGGATACAAAAATTGAAAAACAAACATTTGGATTAGTTGAGCAGGAAATTTCTGATGGTGGGCATCACAATGTATTTGAGGTTTGTTATAAATAATTTCATCATTTTACATAATTAGAAATTAAAATTTGAGGGTATTATTGGATTAGGATTTCCTCAAATGGCATGGAACAATCATGTACCACTATTCGATAACTTTTCAAATGCCATTAACGCGGACTTAACATTTTCCTTGTACTTTTCAAATAATAAAAAGGTATTTGATTTTATTAAATTATAATTTATAAATTATAGTATTCTGCACTATTATTAGGTGGTGTAGATAAACGTTTTTACAGTGATGAAATAATAATGCTACCTTTAATTAGAGAATATTATTGGGAGGTTAAAATGTTAGAGTTTTGGGTAGGGGATATAAAATTATGTTGCATTGATGAATCATATGTAATATTTGATTCAGGGACAAGCTTTAATACATTACCTCATGATACATTTAATACATTCAAATCATTGATTCCACCAGTAAAATGTGATTCAGATAATTTAGATGATATAATAAACAAACTACCAGATTTAAAATATGTTTTGACAGGGAATATAACAATAACACTTAAGCCAGAGCAATATCTTTTTATCGCGAAAGATTTATGCAAACCAGCATTTATGCAAATTAATGTTCCATCATTATTTGGGCAAGCGTATATATTAGGTACAAGCGCGTTCATGCAACATTATTATACGGTGTATCAACGTTCTACAACAAATTTACCCGCAATGGTATTTTATATTAATATAATTGATTATTTATAAAACAGGTTGGTTTTGCACCTGCTTTGCATTCTGAAGATAACCAAAAATATATTGAAAATTTTGACATAAAAATTAGTTAGAGTTATTTAAAAACTTATTTATTGCCTAAAATTTAATATTAGTTTTATTTTAATATACAAACCTCATTTACATAGTGCTTAAACTTAGATAATCCAAAATTTCTGTTAATAACAACTAGCTTGCTTAATTCGCAATAAGGAGGAACATGTGTTTGTACAAAATCTAAACTTGGTTTTTTTTCTATACTCCCACCTAATGTACAATATCTACTAGAATCAATTAATGTATTATTTCCATCAGTGGCATTTTTATACAAATTCACTGTATTAAAATCATTTTGTATAGTAATTGTATTTGCTCTCTTAAAATTAGACATAAAAGAACTTTGAATATTATCATTAATTATAGTTTTATATTTAAAAGTATCCTTTTTATTAGAAAAAACGTCTTCAATAAAACATCTACTACACAACAATCCTCTACAACCAAAACTATTTACATCATTTTTATACTCTAGAAATTGAACATCATCTACATTGTCAATATTAAATTCAGAGACATTCTTTACACAAAGTTTAAATATATGACTTAAAGAAACAGAACGTTTAAAATTTTTATTAGTAATACTGTCCCTATACCTTTTAACATATGTTGTATGGTCTTTAAGATAATTATAATCAATTGATGAATGACAACGCTTACATAACAACCTACCTTGCGCCGAATTAAGTTTAAATCTCTGTATATGTCGCTTATATTTGTGTTTCTGTGATTTTGCATTTTTTGCAAGCAATTCGTAATTTTGTCCAAATCCATCTTTAGCACCGGAACTGACTAATACCTCTAGTCTATTCTTATCCTCACCAAATTCATCTTTACTACGCCATACCCTCAAAACTATATGTGATAAATAATGTAAATCCTTTATGTCTTCAGTAGAAGGTGAATTTTCATCTACACCATCAGGGTCCAGATGGTGAGCATATTTAAAAAAATTAAATAATGAAAATAAATGCGATGCTGAAGTTACATAATATCTCGACCTAACCAAACGATAAGGTGATCTAATACCCAATTTTCTTGCTTCATTGACTTCCAGACGCACTAAATCTGTATCGTCACCCGCGCTTGTTGGGCTTCCGATCAAGACATTATCCCCAGAATCAACCGCTTTCATTTTACTATGTGCCCATAAAGCTGAAGAGTTAATTATACATTGGTCTTTTTGCGATGGGTTGTTAGTTTCTAAGTCTTTCCATAGTTTTTCTGTATGAGTCTCATAAGTAGATAGATACATTTCATTTGGACGTATTCCACCAATAAAACATGTATTGTTATTTTCTCCGTATGATAACGTATCGTTGGTGGATACATTTGATACCGCTAAACACGTAGCAGCAACAGATGCTGCACTAGCAGATGCAGATGCAACTACTGATATAGCACCTATGGGTTCATAATTTACTTTTTTATCATCATGTGTTACATGTTCAAAGTTTTCAACCTTAGCACCGGTGAAATTTTTATAATTTGGTGAATTATTTAAACTTTCTATTATTGATGATATCTTATCACGGGCGATGTCTTTACTTTTAGCAATTGCATTTGGTGCAACTAAAGTTGCATACAATAAGTCTCTATTGCGATGTATATCTGTTGATTGATTAAAATCATCTATATAATGCGTATGTGTTGTTGAATCATGCAAGATTTTTTGGAGTAATTTCCATGCAAGCTTAACGCCAATTGTCAATTTTTCATGAGGGGTAACTCCATATTCACACGGTGAAATAACTGAAGATAGTCTTTGTACTATATTGTGAACCTCAAATGCAGTATCTAATCCTTCCCCCAATAAGTAATGATGATGAATTAAATCATAACGAACATTATCAACAATGTCAGCTAATTTAGTAAAATCATACGTTGAATCATTAGGTGCCTTAAACCTATTTAACAATCTCTTCCATCTCAACTGTATCTCATACAAATTATTTACAACACTACTAGCATATTCATCAACAGTGTACAAATACATCCACATTTTAATTTCATTTTTGATGGCGGTCAGAAATTCATTAATAAAATAATACAATTTTTCAAAATCAGTCATTTGAAAATTTATGTCCTCCAGTGCAGATTTGTAGAACTTCCCACCATCATTCTCAATTTGCGATAATAATTTATCCAATTTTTCCTTATCATTCCAGAATCTCAATATATTACTCAATCTATCCTTACATTCTTCACGTTCTACAACTTGGATATTGTCATCCAATAAGTCGTGAGCTTTTTTGTTACGTATAGTCATTGCCACAAGTATTGGTGTCAATTCGCCTTCTAAGTCTAATATTCCTTTTGTAAAAGCTGCGCTTGTTATTTGACATCTTCCTTCATCTGAACTGAATATTTTAAAATCATGCCTAAATGTACTGTGTAATCTAATCAAACCACTAGAGTCTGTTGGATATAGGCTTTGACGGAATCTTCTTCCCAAGTCTTCTGCTTGAAATTTACCAACTGAAGTCAATTCACCTCCCCATTTAGCTACGATTAAAACATGATTGATCATATTAGAACCTTCAAGACGTATAGCCTTTAATTGGACCTTTCTATTAATACCAGAAAATCCTTCGTCATCTGTTAACATCCTGTTAAATTCTTTATGATTGTTAAGTACTTTAACCAATTCATCAACCTCTATCCTTGCATCAGATACTTCCTTATAACTGTTAATTGGTGAACATACCGTCAAATCTTTAATCCTCGTTTTAAGCTCAGATATAATAATATTGTTAATATTATTTATCTGCATCATTTCTTCGGGTGACTTAAGTTTAATCTGATTATCATTTGGGCGATCAGTAAAATAAGAAATAATTTTTGGATGTTTGCTTATAAATTTTAGCTTTTGTTTTGGTTTTCTATCGCCATGACGCATAATAACAATAACTGAACACAATTCTTCATGAGTATTAGTGCCATGATATCTGTGTGCAACATCAGCAAATGTTTTACGAAGTGCCTCAGCAGTTTCATCAGCTACAAATCTAGCAGGTATAACATTCCTTAATATTATATTATATTTCGCTTCTAATTTCAACAAAAACATAATACGAATTATATGACTACAGTCCATGTAATATTTTCTGTTTCTTTTAACAAATGACCAACCGTTTACATCGCAGACATACGGTCCGTCTATAGTCCTTAATATATCAAATCCACAAACAGTTTGTCCAAAATGATCTACTATACGATATGCAATACTTTTCTCTTTAGTTGTTAATATCACTGGGAACCTCACTTCTTTACCGTCTGCGTACCTATTAACTCTTCCATCCAATGCAGGTGATTTTCTAGCTTCAGCATGTGCAAACATACATCCTACGGTATATACTTTGATATCAGTACCGAACGTAGACATAAACTCCTCATATATATATGTTCCATCCTTCCTAACTTTGTATACATCAGCGCAATATTTACTGCTTCTGTCATGCACTTTCCTGAAGAGTTTTTTGCAGCCGCCTCCAGTATTGCTTGGATAATAAATCCAGTTATTATGATTATCTGCATCAATAGGCTTCTCAATAAATGGTTTATTTATCCTAACACCATTATAAACAATATAATCATAATGCTCTTCAAACGTATGCAATCCAGCACGAACGGCATCATGGTCAACCAATATGTAATTAGGATGAGGAATTCTACACCTCTAAAAATATAGAAATAACTTTTATAGATATATACCTGTAGCTCGCGGTAGACATCAATTCTGGATTTAAATAACCGTTGTTTTTCCAAGTCATTCAATACGACTGGATTGTGCAAATTGATATATTCTATAGCCTAAATTAATTATATAAAACATGACATGTTACGAACCTTTTCCAACGGGAATTTATATGAATAGAAGGCTATTAAACACTCGACTATTGGCCATTTATCGATAGGTTCATCTAAAATGACCTATAGGCGTTTTCAATAAAAGATAGTAGAAAGTACATTTTCAGTAAATTTTATAATTCTAAAATCTCCAGTATCTTCTAGCAATTTTAATATAGACTGCATGGGAGAACTTTCTACCTTATTGTCCATGGCACAAATGCCAAGAGTAAATACGCGCTGCATATTTCTGGAATGAGGGTTACATTTTCATCATCTATAAAACACTATAAATAGATTGGAATATATATACTTAATAATATAAAATAAAATTATACAAACTCAGACAATATGGTGTAAATAATACATGATATAATATTAAATATATTAGATTGTATTAACAAAAAACATTTTTCGTATTTAAACGATTTACATCATCAATGTATAATTTAATTAGTCCGGAGTTGATCTTATCCCACGTGCAGGATGAAAGTATGTTATAAATCATGGGTGAGCTGATTTTCAGAGGAATGTTATTTGATACCTATTTACTATATACATGGATATAATTGTAGTTTACCGTTATTTTGTATTCTATTGCTCTAATGAACATATATTCATCCCTGTACTTTTTAATTGTCTCCACTTTGATTGCCTGAGATAATATCGTTCGAAAATTATATAACTAACATCGAGTGGACAAATTTCATTATTCGATATGAGTTGTGATGATCCAAATATAAATGGGAGGAATTGATAATCGTCAATTCCCCAACAACCCTTGCTACCGGCTGGTTCTAGTGTGTAACGATCTATTAGATGTCTAACTAATTCGAAATATCTATCAGCAAGTGAAATTTACATATAAATCAGCGTACCTATTTATTACAATAAGTGTTAAAATCTCCAAATCATCGTCCTTTATGGTCCCTATTGAGTACAATTCGTTTAAAAATTGAATGAACTTTAATTCGTGACCTTAATGATGATAATATATATAAATTAACTAATACCTGTACCATAATCAAGACGTTTGCCATTTCCAAATGAATGTAGGAAGTATTCTTTAATATTGGACAAAACAATCTCAGAATCACAATTATCTACGACGTGATATTCTTCGATTAATTCATCATAAATCTTAATCATCATTATAGGCAATGTTACTGGACATACCATAATAACTTCGTTTAACCAATATGAAAATGCTATGTTACCGAATCTACAATTAACATTTAGTTTTGGATCATGTTTATCTGTGATGACGTATATTTTCTCTAAAAGACAATATATACGTAGCGTTATGTGCAATTCTAACAACGAGCAGGTCCCATTTAGGTTTTTTATAAGATGAATACAAGAAGAATATCCGTTATTTGATAGAGATTTATTTAAAAGTATCACAAAGTCTATAACATCATTACCAATGGACTCCATTTAATCATTCTAGACAAATTAATAGATATATACTTAAGATTAAACAAGAAAGGATATATTTCAAATAAATTATAAGTATGATAATAGATTCCTATATTTTAATAATTGTTATTCCGTAAATATTTCTAAGAAAGCGTTTTATATTAGTATAATAAACGCAGATATAAACAGCGACTATATATACAAATACATATATAACAATAACACATATTTAAACATAAAAATTTACTATAAGCTTAATACATCCCATATTACTTATTATAAATTAAAATTTCATACTTGAAGGGTAGGGCGTATAGCTCAGTGGTAGAGCAGTTGACTGCAGATCAACGGGTCCATGGTTCGACTCCGTGTGCGCCCTTATAGTTATTATCGTGGATATAATGTTATAATAATTCACATATATAAATATATAGTGTTTTATAACAAATTTACGGTAATGCTTCATTTAAAGTGATGTGTATTTATGCGATACAAACAACATATTATCAATACTTATTATAGCGTTGTAATATGTGATTCCAAATTCCGTGGTTATATATGCGATTAATGTGTTATATATGACCTTATATTCCATCAGTTTCGTGTAACGGTAGTGAAGTATAACCTTGAAGAAGTCTCTACAAATAATGATAATCATTAATGTCGCGTTATACCTTCAAATTGTTATGCCTAATGTAAAAATGTATAAGACGCGTAGATTGAACTATAGTTCTTAGTATACATAATAACGTTTTAGCTACATCTGCGATCCTTTCCGTATTTATATAATCTTTAATTGAATAAAAAGTGTTAACACTTGACATTATAAAACATAAACATAAGGCCAGCATACAAATATCCAGTATTCCTTCAACAGTTTTATAATACTTTGAACCCTTGAAATAAATCGGTTATGTCTATTATAGTGAACGTACCCGAAGTATATATGTAATGTATATTTCGAGACCAAATAAAAGTGTAATAGATAGTTCAATTGTAATAACAATAATATTTGGATCATCTAGAATTATGTTGCTTATGACGACGAGCAGGTTAGAAATAAATAATACTAGATATAGCTTTGGCGAAATATCTGAATAAAACAACTTTAAACATACGGTATTAATTTTATTTTGAATATTATTGTATTTTATTCCATCTATTCTTTCATTATTAGGTATTATTTCAGTATTGTTTAAGTATGTGTAACATTTTTTAATCGATATTAACTTCGACATCTCATCATACCCTTCCATTATACAAATACATTCATATCGATGTATAATTTAAAAATTAAAAAAATTATTGATTTGAATACAATCAATATGTATTAGTGGGTGATTAATAGACACATTTCATACAAAGTGGGCATGTTGCACTTTTCTGTAACCATAAATCAATGCAATCAACATGATAACCATGTTGACATTTAAGTACCTTTAGTTTATCACTATCTGAAAAATCTTCAAGGCATATGCCACAAGAAGATGAAATATTGTAATCGGATTCATTAAAAGTGGTGGTGATGGACCATATTTTATTGATATATGGCAAAACTTTGGTACGTCCAATATTCACTCTCTGTGGAAACGAAAAACGATATATAGACATCATAAATACAAATCGAATGACGTATATTGTCATTACGTAGCAAACAACCGTGAACATTTGAGGTTTATTGCAAAAATGTGTCGACCTTGAAATTGAAATACCGATAATATACCATATATATATAAACACACTTAATCTTTTACACATATTCCAACCACGACTACTCATTATAACCGATATGCTAAGCCATTATAATCGATATGCAATCAAACTTACCAATAAATTTTTTCCTGCGTACTCGCAGATTTTAATCTATTTAAGAGATAAATCAAGACCATGCGAATGATTAATTGTAGCGTTAATACAAGGCGATAGATGAATAACCACCTAGTAATCATAATAATAGGACTACAAGTTACTTACATATAAACGATTCTAACACATTTTACACAAGAGAATTCATAATACCTGGAGATAAAAAAATTGGGTATAAATAGCATTAAATTGACTATAAATGTGAGAAACATAGTATGCTTTAAAAAATTAAGGGTCTTGTTTGGCGATAGTACAGTTAAATCCATCAAAGCATAGTTTTCAGGATGCCTAGATACATAACTACCATTTCTATATCTCCTCAAGCAAACAAAATATTCAATTATTGGCTTTAAATGGACATTTTCGTGTTCCAAACGACTGCCCAAATTGTTTTCACGTGTGCCATTTTCCGGCATTTCTAGAAATCAGCACGATAACATAAAGATATATTATTTAGAAACTATATTACAACTTATAAGTAAATTAACAAAGAATGATAACATATTACACATTTTAACACGTGTGATTCAAAAAATATATTTACTAATGCACTATAGCTGTTTATACCATATTTGTGAAGCGAGACTAAAAATAAGTTATTGTGCAATTTTATACGATACCATTAAATCTTAAACTGATTATTATTAGATATACTAAGATATTCAGACCTCAAATATATTTTTAGTGATATGTAAGATTTATATTAGACATTTATAACATGACAAAATTTCGTCTAACTTTGTCCCATCTTTCAACAAATGCTTGTATTCTTCAAATAAAAAGGTATTATCAAGTAGATAGTGCTTCTCAAAAGATGCCCTATTGTTTATTCCGTTATTATACATGGTCTTCAACATATTTGATATATTTCCGGAATACTTTATTGGTTGTATAAAATCATCCATTGTTACCGTTAGGAATTTCTTATATTTACTGAGAGGATTATATATTAAACCGAAGCAGAAATGCTGTGCAAATATTCTGGTAGTTAGTGGATGTTCAAGGTTCAATTGTATTTTTACATTATCCAGATGATAATTGAGTGGTGCGTAGTATCGCTCTACATAAACTTCAACTGCATCATTCTCTTTATTATAAGATGGTAGTGGTGTATTTTTTATATTTTTTGATATAATTAAAGGTGAATCGATTTTTGACAGATGAGTTACATCTACTTGTAATATATTCTTCATTGTAATTTTATCATTTCCTACAAGCATATTATAAACTACACATTCTGGCTTGAAATTTGAATATCTGTTTTCTAAATACACACATTCTATTCCATTAATGTTATTCATACACATATATCCGTGTTTATCTGTCGAATTTGCCAAATATTTGTTATTAATAGCAATTTTATCAGTAAGGCACTCTATAATACACTCTTTAATCAATTTTTTATTATCTGATGTTGCTGTTTTTATTTTTTCATTCCAATTTATATCTTCATTAAACATTGAATTAAAATTTATCTTAATAATATTATATACTTGAATAGCTTGAAGAAATATTTCTTTTAGTGATTTCTCACTCAAAGAATATGATTTGCAGAAATCAGATTTATTAGTACCAATTTTACTATATTCGCAACATATCCAAATTAACAAATCAACATCATTAGTAAATGATGGAAGGTTAGAAGATGTTTTGTCTGAGTCTATAAATATTGGACCATTAAACGATAAAGCTGATATTACAAAGAATGCTAGGCGAATATAATCTGAACTATTTCCACGATTTAATGAGGCATATATCATCTTTGAATAACGAGGTTCCATAGGTATAAGGGACAAACATTGTCCAAGTTTAGTAATTTCAATATTCCTCGTTTCATTTATCACGTTATAATCACAAATATTAGGATAATATGCAGATATTTTAAATGGATCAGATGTTATTTTAGAATACAAGGTATTATATCCCGGGTCATTCACCTTAGGTATTTTTATAGCACCTAATATTATCAAAGATTTGAGAGATATATTAATATGTTCAATAGGTGGCATGGTTAAGAATGGAAAATTATGATGATCAGAAATACCTAAATTATGAAATATTAAAAAATATATAAAATACCGATAAATGTAAGTAATAATAGTGCATTTTCTAAGTTACAGCTTGTTATTTCAGCAGGAGTATGATCTTCAAATGATTCATACACAGCTTTCGTATATAATCTATAACAATGACCATGACCTAGTCTACCTGTTCTCCCAGCCCTTTGTTCAGCGGATGATTTGGATATATTACACACATAAAAATTAGATACACCTTGTGCAATATCATAATGCTTTCTCTTTTCTTTACCACAGTCAATTACATATCTATAATTCTTAATAATTTTTATTTAGTAAATTACCTGATATTTGGCAATGTTACTGACGTTTCAGCCACATTCGTTGATAAAATAACAACCCTTTCATTGTCTTTAGGCATTAGAAATGATTCCATCTAATATATTATAGATAAATATTCTTTATTTAATACCTGTTCTTCGTCTGTTTGTGATGCATGTAAAATGATTATTTTCAAGTACCCAGAAGAGTCCGAACCATACCACTTAGAAGTATTCATCTTTACAAAGCTTTTAGATAGAATATCAAGCTCAAATTGATATGGTGCATCATCATTTTCTTCATTAAAATAGTCGTCGTAATCGAATGACAAGTCTTCTGTAGGTAAATTTTCATCATCTTCATCCAAATCAAAATTTTCATCGTCCCCACCCAAATTGTTTTGTACACTAGTTTCATGTGATTCATATGTTAAAATATGCATGTGTTTTTCATTTATCAACCTCTTTAATCTGTATAATTCTTCCTTTCCTGTGAGAAATACCAATATACTCCCCGGTGGTAATAATCTGTGAATTTTTAATATTTTATCTCTAGCAGCTAATAAGTAATCAGTAGTTGTCTTTCTAGAATAATGAATAGTGCAATTACGCACATTTGCAGGTATTTGTAGATGTGTTATGTTATTTTCAAACAATTTAGACTCCAAAAAATCTTCTTTCTTTATAGTAGCAGACATTATAATCAGCCTATACCATTCAACAATTATTAAATAGAAACAAACTTTAGAGGAGGTAATGTAGTATCTCCATTATTATATCTCATCCTTCTAATTTTAACTATCCTTGATAGTATTCCGATCAAAATATCAGAATTAGTTTTTCTTTCATGGGCTTCATCAATAATAATAACACTGTACTTACTTAAAAGATAAATAGAAATATATATATATTATCATACCTGCACAAAAGATCAACACGCAATTCATTAAGGAGAATACCATCCGTCATAAACTTAATTTTACATGTTTCAGCATTATAACATCTATTATAGCGAACCTATTAAATAAACAATTGAAAATTGATCAATACCTGATATCCAACAAGTGACTTTGAGTTCAATTCCATAGAAACTTGTTGTGCTATTGCAATGCATGCGACTCGTCTGATCTGAGTTATACCGATCAGTTTGTTGTCAATACAGAACCCATGTTCATATAGAAATTGTGGAATCTAACAAAATATATTTGTGAATAAAATGGATTACCTGAGTTGATTTACCCGTACCTGTATCACCAAATATTAGTAATACATCATTACTTTTAACAGAATCAATAATTTCATGTTCCATCATACAGGATGGTAGCACCATTCTTTTTATGTTAATATCAAAGTCGCGGTCAACATATATCCCCTTATAATCAGGGTTAGTATACATAGTTTCTGAAATTTTAACTTCATTCGTAGTTGTTTTGTGCAGATGTGTAGGAGTTGTAACATCTATAATAGAAGAAGTACTAGGTTGCGATACATGGGATGACTCATCACGCGCAATCGAATCATCTCCAGCAATATTAGTGGATATATCAACATGGCAACTTTCACTAAAACAAATTATATAATGATATATTATATAAATACCTATCCATATGGTAGCGGTTTCTTTTAGAAGAATCATTCGAGTTGAATATACATGATTCATCGATTAATGCGCTCATAATTTGTTGTTGATCTAATATGATATATTAATAAGTAAGAAAAAATACTAATTGGTATGCGATATTTATTAATTTTATGCAAATATGAACGAATCTCCTGTTCTTTTAATATGTTATCCTATATATGTATATATAATAAAAATCATCTCACCTTATATTTCCTTTTTCTTATCTTAGAAGTTTTAAAAGACATGATAAAATATTTAATGCGAACAGAAATATATTCTAAGATTATAACTGAATATGAGGAAAATATTGTTGCTAATAATATATGGTAATAGGTAATGGAACAAACTATCAGTTAAATGTAATTAACGGCATAACTGAGTTTAATTAAAAAATAACTAAAAATCATATGAGATTAGAATACGAAACAGACTATAAATAAAATTATAGTCAATAATATTATAATAAAAGTCAAGCGTCTTTTATTACTGTTATAAATAATTTCATTAAATCGCTCTCTATTACGATTAATGATACTATATGTACTGTCTACATTTGTATTCATGTCACCTAGCAATCTTGTATGCAAGTTAACTTCATCTCTGATGTTATAACTAATAGATTTAATTGCACTGGCGCTGTTGTCTAAGAAATCAAGTTCATCGTCCTGCATCCTTATCATTGTATCTCCATAATCAATCAATCCATCATTTGAAAGCTTTTTATTATCATTATTATCGACACTCTAGACAGTAATGTAATGAATGTCTGATGACGTACCTTGTAAGAAATATGGGCATTCGAGGGTTGGTCAACAGTTGAGAAATTTTTTAAAAATAGATCCAGAGAATTATAAGAACTAATGATATTATCTAGTTCAAGACGCTTAGATTCCAACGAAGTCTTGTCAATTGATTTTATCACAAAGTCGCTATATATATTTTCAAGATTGTTAATTGCCTGTAAATATAAAATCTAGGTGAACATAATATACCTTCTTAAGTAGTGTCGTTTTAGCTCTTATTATTGTAATGTACTTTAAGTTTTCAGTCTTATCTAATTGCGATGTGTAAAGCGATGCATAATAATCTGCAGAGTTCAATAATGTTTTAGCACTTTGAATATCTGAATTCCATAATTCATCCATTTAATAATTTCACAATTAAATATGAAAATATAGTTAAATTAGTTATTGCAATGGGCAAAAATATAATAAAATAGATTCATCACAATCCCCAATACATTAACGACAGTACCTCCTACTATTAGTTATAACATAATATACAATTGGTGTTGATTATGTTTATCAATTATATTTATGCAAAATGGCACACAAATCTCGCGGATCACACAAGAAATTTACGTCGAAAGGTAGACAACGTCATCTAGCTACCGATGATGAAGTAATTGCCAGGAACAATGCAATATACGATAATGAATTGCAAGAATCAAATTCAGACGATAGTAATGTTATGGTATTAGCAACATATATTGTGATATATATTTATAGGATGAAGAATCATCGCTCGAATCATCCGAAGAAGTAACATTTATGTTATTATATTTTATATTACAGAACTCATATATAATCGAAGTATGTAACCCAAATAAAAATCGTAAGGCCATTGAAAAAACTGGAATTACGGAGCTGAGCAGAAGGGAAAGGGAGGAGCTACAACGACAACAATGGGAACGACAAAAAATGGTAATCTATTATAAATATAATTAAATATAATTAGAAACTGATTGCGGAGGGAAAATTACCTTCAGCACAAGCTGATTTGAAAAGGTAACTATTGGATATGTAATATGAACAAAAATCAGGTTAGCAGAAATAAGAAAAGCAAGAGAAGAAGCAATGGCAAAAAAAAATGTCATCAAACAGAAA
>JAIQCW010000093.1:0-110660 GCA_020283715.1 Cytauxzoon felis
TTTAACTATGGGTGTTTTAATGTTAATTTTGTCAACATATATTGATGGCATTGTGGGAGGATTAACATTTTTTATACCATCCATGCTGTTATCATTGGACGAATCACTCAAATCCACATTATTCCGATCAATTCCTGACTTTCTAATACGTTCCAACATTCTTTTACGCTTCAAACCTAATCCAGGTTTTCTCTTTTTGTTTCCTTTCTTTCTCCTTGTTCTATTTACTTTACCATTTGTACTCTCTTCACTAGCGCCTTGTTTATTTTTAGATAAAGATAGTATGTCAACTTCCAAATCATGTTTTCTTCTCCTTCGCCTATTTTTTCCTCTCCCACTCTTATTTTTTTTGCCAGAATTACTAATATTAATAGTTGTTTCAACATCTCGGTTGTTGTGAGCATCATTTTTGACAGCATTAGCTCTACCTTCACCTTGGAGAGTATGAGAAGCATTACTCGCCACATCGTTATCTCCAAAATGGGTTATACTTGATTGATCTAATGTTGAATTATCTTCTCCGACAAGTACATTTGAATCTCCAGCCAATGGTCTTTTCATATTTGTCTCATTTCCACCATCATAATTACACCATTCTGTTTGTCGTTCAGTTTCAATAACATAATTAGGACTTGGTTTTGGAACCATCATGCTCTCTACGGTAAGAAATCTCTCATTTTCTTCCCTTGTCATGTCACCTTTTTTATTACTATAGTCTGGAACGTAACCTTTCCTATGTCTACACCACCGTCCACGATGATGCTTATATCTACTATTACAGGCGGTCCATCTGGACCACTCTCCACAGATAACATTGATATCATTTAATACATCCTCTGGTATAATCGTAGAAAATGTATCAATACAGGTTGAAAACAATCCTAAAATCCGTTATTATTATTGCTATAAAAATCCCTTACCAATTAATAATATCTTATAAACATTAAAAAAATCCATTTCCTATATAAAATGTTAAAAATAAATTAATCCAATTGAATAAAGTATGATTGTTAATAATATAGTACAATTGTAATGATTTTATTACATTAATTTATTTATAATTAATATGTTTTTAAATCTATTTCAAAAACAAAAACCTAAAAATGACTCATGATTGTGGCAATAAATGCCTGAAATTTGCGAATTTACACGACTAGCGCTCGACATCACCGTATTTTAATGCAAATTTCTAATAAATATGCATTAATAACGCATTATACCGATATATGTGCAAGTATATTCGTATAAAATCTGTGGACAATCATAAAATAATTCGTAGAAATATCTACAACGATTTAAAAACAGTATATTTTATTCCATCGTCTCACCAAAATCCAGATATGTCTAACTCGTGGTCCAATTATTTACTAAAACATAACCTATTACCGATAAAATGAATAAGCTAGAAGTAGTCATGATACATATGTATGTGTTGTATATGTTTAAGCGTAGTAACAGTAGAATTTATTTAATATCCTAAAAAATAGATTCAACAGTACAACAAATCTACAATTTTGTTAAACAAATTAGTATAAAATTAGAAATAATCCATAACAATGGTACATAAAATTGCGTAATTACACCTTTGTATAGATGATCAAAGAATCACGGCTATGAAACAGATAGTAACTTATGATTATACATATTATTAATTAGAACTCATAATCAATTTATACGATACTATTAGTTTAATTAGGAATTGATTATTCTTACCTGCGGCAAATTATAATGGATATGGGTATATCCACACATGTATGTGTATCATTGTATTCAAAATGTCGTACAAGCTACAGAAAAAGTTAGAAGAAGAGCATTCGCACAAAACTGGTCATATATCGTAGGTTTTAACCATGAATAGTATATTATTTTCCAGTCTATCTCAGTGTCTGAATGCTCATGCTAAAGAATTTGCATCTCGTGCTGTAGAGAAGGGAATGAAGTTAGTTAGACAGAGTTTTAGCTAATGTGTATATACAGAATTGCTCCTGGTAAGGTGATGGAAGAGTTTGAAGGTGTAGGTACAAAGCCTGAACCCAAAGAGGAAGAGTCAGTATTAGATGAAAAAAAATGTAAATTAGTAAGAGATTAACTGTCTAGTTTGATGTGTGGAGGTCCTTTTGATATTGGTCTAAAAAAGTTATATATGTTCGTATCGATTTTGTGTGCTTTTTCGAATTTGTTTTTCTTCAATATTAGATTTGAGATGATACGGTTAACCTTAGGTTTTGTATATCCGTAATCAGAAATTGAACTAGATACTTTATTTAACATTTTAAACGATAAAAAAGGTAAGATCTTAATCAGTCTGTTGTATAACTGTCTTGCTAATATATTTAATTGTACATTTTGGTGTTTGTTACCTAGTGCCAGCACGCAAGTTATAACATCTTCGTCGCTCAGTTTATTCACGTGCGTAATAGTGTTGAATATTTCAAATCTATCTGGAGGGGATATATTACAATTCTCAATATATCTTTTTAATTTTTCTGTGCCCTTTCCATTCCTTATTACACGTAACAAATTTGATATGCACTAAAAAATTATAGTAAGTGGAGAAAGTTACTCAAATATATATATAATTGCCTAATAAACACTTACTTGTTGATCTAATTCTTGATAATTGATATAGTGATTAATCTTATTGGTGAAATTTTGGATGTTCAGGTAAGTGTATGAATATGTCATCCAAACTGTGGTGAGTTGTTGGTTATTCATTAATGGAATTTTAGCATAAATTATGGAATATAATGTTGACATAAATGGTTGTCTCTTGAAATTCTTTAAGCACAGTGCTAATGTAATCAATTGTTTAAGGTTCATTTCTGTACTTAATTTTACTTCTATACTGTTTACAAATGTTTGAAAGAGTTCAGTGGAAATCCCTTTTATAATATTGTTTTCCATGTTATTGAAACCATAGATTTTGTTATCAGAAATTGAAGATGTATGAGTACATGCATATAGGCATTGAATAAGATCAGTTAGATTAAATTTTTTTATGTCTCTTTGTATAATATTCTTCGCACAATTTAATGGTGGAGGATATTTCAATACTTTAAATGTATATAAAGTGTATGATAGATTCATTGGATCCATAGAAATAACGTTTTCTCTAACGTATTTTAAAAAAAATTTGTATAGTGAGTAATCTGAGATACCGAAATTCTTAAAAATCAACATTGATCTAGATATATCCATAGGTAACATATTCTTAATGTTGCTGAGGAACTTATCTCTGAGTTGGTATAATAAAATTTTGGAAATATTTCCAACATTGGAGTAATAAAAAAGGATGCTATATATTTCATACCCCTCAAACTCTGTAATATATAATAAGCATTGAGATTCCAATAATTGTGATATATCATAATGAATCGAATTATTAATTTCTTTTCTATAATCGCCAATAATTGAGAAGGAAGTTCCATATATTCTATCACTGTCTTGTATACTTGTTCCATCTATTACAACCTCTGTTCCACTAGGCGTTCCACCTGAGGTTACAACCTTGACTTCCTCTTGCAGAGAGCTTCTTCTATTCACCTTCCCCTCCGCTTCCCTGAGATCAGCTGCGGGTAGTCCACTTGAGGTTACATCACTAATATCCTTAGAACCATCTTCCATCATTCCCATGATGGATGATCCATCACTAACTTCACCACGATCTCCGGGAGTGGCTATAGTCTTTAGAGGGAGGTAATTTGAAGAGCTGACGGCAGGACTAACCTCGGGTGGAGAAGCCACCACGGCGGGTGGATAAGGCGAATCTTCGATGGAGGTCAACTTCGATTGAAAAGTAATTGGCAGGACATAATGATCATTTTTACCAAGAGCTTTAATTAAATCAATAAGTTCATTTTTAGATAGTTTCGAAACATTTGGTATTATATAATTAATAATTTCATATTTAAGATCGTTTCTATCGCCAATACACTTAAGGAAATTAATACAGCTCTTTAACGTTATGTTAAATTTCTCAACAGATTTCCATATTTCCCAGAGCCCCAAATTAACATGTAATCCTTCTCTCTTCGCCAAATTCCACAACAAACAAATGTATCTAATTACTGTTTCTGGTACTTTCATTGAGTCCAAATTCTTTTGTAGTACGCTTACAGAGTGTAATATGAAACCATCAATAACTTTCTTTAGTCTATAATATATCCTTAGAGCAGTTAGAGATGTCTTAATCGAATCATGATAGGTGATACAATTTATTTCGTGACTGAGATATTTCCTCAATATTTCTTCAATATAATCACTATCTAGTTCATCAAATGTGCACAAAATACATGTTAATATATCATCCAAATTGAAAAGATTCTGTTCATCCATTATATATTCGATTAAATTTCCATGAAGTGTCTTTATCAACGGTGATCCAGGAGTAAATGCAATGGTATACATTCTTAATATCTTTGTTACAATGTCACATGGCATAAATGATAGATCATATATAAAATTAGGAAGTATAGTCATCAATCCCTCTTGATCACTTAGGTCATATAATATTTCAACTACCTTTAAAATATCAGAATCATTATATTTAGCATCACTGAATCCATTCTTAAGTTCAATCAATGCATTCTGAACTCTATAATCAAGTACAAAAGAGTTGTCCCTAACTAGTTCATGAATTATATTCAGTCTTTGATTTACATTCATGCCGCTATTTTCCAACATATCCAGTTTTGACGTACTTTGAGTAGTACACATAGACCTTATTCTCCTATTATAAAGCGAAAGCCAAAGTACATTACGATTATATCTCATTTTAATTTATAAAGAAGTAATCACAAAGAGTTTTTGGTTCACAGGGTTTTGTACTATTCAATAACTTATCGTCGCTGGACCCGAGCAACAATTTTGCATGAATTAGGGCCTTACACATATTCATATTAGTAGATAGTATACATCGTGCATTGTTCGGTGATTTATAGACTAAAGCGTCAATTTTCATAACCAAATTATATACATCATGCATAGTCATTTCTTTTATAACACTTAACAGATCTCTACTAACCAATTTACCCGAATCATCAACTAAAATTTCGCCAACACTTAGAACACGCTTAACTTCAGGAGGAGATGCTACTGGGGGAATAAATTGAGGATACGCCATTATAGGCGGAACCATGGCAATTTGCGCGGGTGTATGAACAGGATATATAGGTTGTACCTCAGGTATAGCCACCGATGGCGGAACAGTCTGTTGAGGCTGTTTATAAAAAGCTGCAGCTGCAGCTGCCATTAACTCAGGGTATTTTTCCCTATATATATCATCACACCAATCAACCTTTAGTGGCCTCCCTAAAAGTATGTTTTTCATAACTTGAAAAAGTAACTAACCCCGTATCTCTTTTCCAACTAGAGCTTTAAACGCTTCTACGCACTCACGTTCGTGCCTATACTCAATATGAGCATAACCCTTACTCTTATTTGTCTGAGCATTCTTTCTAACACTAATACGTATAATATATAAATTTAATGGAAATATAAATAATAAACTCACATTATAAACCTTATTTGACCGCAACCAAACAGCAAACTACGCAAATCATCCTCCGTAGCGTCAAAAGGCAAATTGCCAACTAAACAAAAAGATAATTGAAACAATAAATATTAAACCAACCATAAAGCTTAATATTTCGGACACGTTCACTCATGTGTCCTTGAAATTTCGGATTCCATTACATTTCGCCATAAAAATAAAGAGATGGGAAAAAGATGTAATAAAAATAAATTAAAGTAAACAGTGACAGACAAGTTAAAAACAACAGCTTGTATTATTTAAAAACACTTTAAAACAAGTTCCACAGTTATTTATTTACTTAAAATTTATTGTGCTCGCATTAAAAATGAAAGTAATTAATCAACAAATAATATAAACTGTCTATTCGCAATAAAATTTCCCGCCTGTGAAACATCAGTATATTTATTTCATCCATTAATTAGAACTTCACTTTAATTTGATGCTATTTATATATATATATATATATATATTCAATGGCATTATGCTGTAAATTCCGGTTTACGATAAATAGGTTATCAATCTAAAAAATGAAATCATCAGTAGTTTCACGTAACGTTCACCTAATACTTAGAAGATACAACTATTACTCAATAAAGATGATGTTTATATTTTGGATGTGTTGTGTATAGTTAATGTGTAAATACATATTTATACAGCGTCATTTACAAAATGTCGCTGCTTAGATCGAGGGAACAGGCAATACAGCGTGGAATCAAACAGGAAGCCTTAATTAGGAGGATTGGTAGACGTGTACACAAACGTTTTCGTTCATGGTCTCAACAGAGGTAACCACCAAAATCGTCATCAATACAAACCATTATGTAGAACAAGAAAATTCTGGTTACCTGAGAATGTATCACTGCATAGTCCTGTAGAATTGATGGATGAGTGGATATTGGCTGCGGCAGTTCAGAAAGCTGCCACCATAAGGAAACATGATTTGAACCTATGGTACAATGAACAACGACTTTCATCTTGAATGTTTATAGGTTTGGTTTTGCTAAGAGATACACTGAATTAGCTACAACTTTATCTGGTCAACAGCTTGGTTATATTTATTATGGGTTTGTATATTTTCATCTCTTGATTCCTAATAATCTCTAGATTTGGCAAAAGTCGATTTTTATACGAACCTTTATACAACGATATGATGAAATATACTGAAACAATGTTGCCAAAATTGAACAGTCATGGTTTAATGTGTGTTGTATGGACTCTAGGAAGATTGCAAATACGCAACGAGACATTTTTATCAAAGGTATGTTATATTAAAAAAGTATTTTATGATGAACCTATTAAAAATCTTCCATCTGTTAACTTCCACTTAATACCGATATTCAATATATTCTATAATTATCGTAACAGTATTCTGCCGAAGTTGCTGCAAGATTCGATGAGATACGTGTTACAGACCTAATAAAAATATGCAACTCCTTAGCCAAACTTGTAAGTAATTATTTATATTCAATTTACAACAATAAAAGGATATATGTGTTGCAATGTTAAAAGAAAAGATATCCAACAATATGATAAATAGGTTGGAAACAATTTATGCACAAGACTTTAGAAATGCAATAAATACAGTCGCCATGGTACACCTTTACGATGATAAGACCCAGGCTTATATATTCTCCAGATTTTCAAAGTATGTAATTAAAACATGAATATTTGTATAACGAATCCCTTGTTACATTCAATATTTAAACTAATTATATATATCTTAGGATTTTTATATGTGCTAGACCACAACATCTACAACAGGCTTATGTTAGTGCTGTTGCTGCAAGAGTTTTGTTACAAAATGTTTGGACCCAATTAGATAAGTCCGTTAAAGCATACTTTACACGATTAAGGTGCTTATAATATTGTTTATTTAAAAATTCTATACAGTATGAGAAATATTCAACAGACTTTAAGGAGACCTTCTCGATTTCAATGGGATGTTTCTGACTGCTTAGCTAAAATGGGAATTAGTCATCGCAATACATTTTATTGGGGCTGCTATTGGATAGATATTGGGGAAGTAAATGATAAGTCGAATTGTTGGTTCATCGATGGGCCATGTTGTTTTTACACATATTCCACACAATATACCAATAAGGTAAAACTCCAACACAGAATACTTGAAAATCTCGGATGGAACATAAGAAGAGTACCTTGGTTTAAATGGGCCCTGATGCTAAACAAACCTCAAGAAAAAATCAATTACCTAAGGTTAGCTGACAGTTACTTTGATAGTGATCATTGAATCATATATGCCATATTCGTTTTTACATTATATAAATAAATACATCTACGATCATTTAGGAAATTGAGGGACTCTGGGTCTCAAGGAGAATATTTGTCCGATGTTGAAATATTGTCATCATCCGAGATACGTAATCGCTTGAGAATGGTTAAGGAATATTACAAAGAAAATGAATCTAATTAATTATTTAACTAATGAAGTCATATATATATTAATTATCTGTGTCTCGTGTTTCCCCATGATCGTTGTTTGTCTATGTGCTTGATAATTAAAGTGTAATTAATGGACTCAAAATATGTTCGCCAGTAGGTAAGCAAATTGAAACTATTAATTATTTATTTAAATAATAGTTATAGGAGTGAATATGACCGTGGTGTTAATACTTTTTCACCGGAAGGTCGCCTATTCCAGGTGGAATATGCATTGGGGGCTATGAAACTAGGCAGTACCGCGATCGCTATAGCTGTTAAAGACGGTGTAGTATTTGCATCTGAAAGAAGAACTTCTTCACCCCTATTGGAATTTCTATCTTTGGAAAAAATTATGGAAATTGACGGACATATTGCTTGTGCCATGAGCGGTTTTATAGCCGATGCTAAAACTCTTGTAGATCACGCCAGGTCCGAATGTGTAAATCATACATTTGTATATAATGAAAAGATGGGTATAAGATCATGTGTAGAGGCCATAGCAGATTTGGCATTGGAGTTCTCTGGTACGTAGAAAATAGATTTTATTTTTCTCAACATAGTCATCAACTGAAAATACTATCTAACACAAATTTTTATTTTAATATTTAGATGTATTTGATACCAAGAAGAAGAAGACGATGAGTAGACCATTTGGAGTCGCATTATTGGTTGGTGGTATAGATGTTGAAGGCCCTGTCGTATGGTGTGTAGATCCTTCTGGAACGATCATAAAATACAAAGCGGCTGCTATTGGATCCGCACAAGAGGGAGCAGAATCGATGCTACTACAGAGGTACACTGATGATATGTCATTCAAAGGTATGTAAAGATTTAATCCATTGCCAATAATGGGTCTTACTCCTTTCCTCAGCTCATTTAACAAATCTCATACAATTACCTTAATTTTTTCCAAACATCGGAATTGTGAGCTCCCTTCTCCCAGATATTTATCCACCAAATTTTACGGGCTATTGATAATAAGTCATAAGAAATCTCTCGGGCATGATATATACTTTATCTTCATTACTATAAAAATTACACTGGTTATATATCCGAATCTTACTATTAATTTTACAGATGCGGAGTTGCTTATACTAGAAGTGCTGCGTCAGGTGATGGAAGATAAGATGACGAGTAAGAACGTTGAAATGGCAGCAATCAGAACCGAGGATTCTAAATATTTTGAATACGATCAAGACCATCTAGATCTGTTGATTTCATCGCTGCCTGAAGTAAATGATCAGGAAATGGAATAATAGCGGTTGTACATGGTTCCATCCACCGAGACGCCAATGTACTAGGATATATTCGAGATCATACAATATTTAAACATTAAACACATATAAATCTTTGTAATCTGTATTTTAAATATGGGATGCGGTTTATCTAAAGGTAGAAGTTGTACCCCGTCGGATGCGGAAACACATGTTATTACTGCGACCAAAATAGAAAAGACTACCAAAATGTAAGTGAACATAAATATTTACAGCGCATAATGGCATATTGCCTATTAACTTATGTGAGAATATATAAAACTATTCACATCTTACACAAATACAGTTCCAACTCAAAATCTAAAAAACCTTCCAAAAGAAAAGTATCAGATGGTAAAAAGGTTGAAGATGAGAAAAGGGATTTAGCTGATAAAACTGATGAGAAAAAGTTGAGCAACAAAAAGAAAGAAGTACCCAGTAAGGGCAAAAAGAATTCAAAGGACAAGAAACTGAAAGGATTGGACAGCTCATCAATTGACACAAAAAAAGTCGTGCAAATATTTAGCAAACATAATAATGAGGATGAAAGACCAATTTCTCAGCAAAAAAATGTATCTCACAAGTCATGGTGGGAAATTGATGATGAGATAAACACAGAAACCAATGAAGATGTAATCGCTATAAACACCAAGGATAATGAAAACTGTATCTTTAAAAATGAAAAAACTACAGCTATTTCCAAAGGATCATCCTCCCCCAAGGATGCCATTCCATCTAGGATCAGAGATAGACAGATAAGTGAAAAGTACAAACAAAGTAGAGAAAAATCTCAAATTAACAGAGATAATATACGATCCAACATTTCAGCGGAAGCAGATAAAGAATCATTCCTAAGTATGGAGAGCGTAGAAATCTCAGACGATGATCTTAAGCTTGGAGGTCTGGATATTAATAAAGAGCAAGAAACAATCGATGAAATATCCGAATCAAACTCATCATCATCCATTTACACTGATAATTTTGATAGAGAATATATGGGTAAATTTAAAGGATATGTTCCGAAGAAGGATATGAAAATAAATATAACGGAAAAAAGATATGATTCAATAGGTGGTTACGTAGAAGTGCTTAACGATAATATCCCTCCAAAATTCGACCATTCAGACAAATTAACCTCGTTTAAAGTTAGTAAAGAATTCATTGAAAAAGACGAAAATGTTACTTCATCCGTATTTGATACCAATAACAAGAATTTCCCTGGGTCACAGAATAATACAAACCTCGAAGATCGATATCAAGTACAAGAAAATGATTCAGCAAGTTCTAATTCACATAGATATAATATGCCAAAGAAAAGTAGTGCTATAACATCGTCAGCTATACCAAGGCCGAAATTCAAGAGACCGTTGCCTTTAAAAAGAGGTTCTCGTATTCCATTGTCAACACGGGTAATTCTATAATGCTTTGTAATAACAAACTATAGGCTGAACCTGCAATACCTACAGTAACTACTATTACCAGCGTAATGAACAAACTAATTAATTTACCAGACACAGCTTGGAATCAGCATGTTAAAACACATACGGAACTGATGAACATGTCAAGGAAGTATCCAGATCTATTAATTCAGTGTGATCTGCAGACATTAATGTCTACTGCAAAATCTTTGATAGAACAAGCTAATAGTGGTCGTTCGAATTTATCAAACAGTGCCTTGGCTTGCCTTGGAGAATTGTTCAAAACTTGTGGTCATCTTTTAACACCCATAATAAACGACGCATTTTCAGTTTGCATTAGGAAATCACTGCCCACTTCACCCGATTTTATAAGAAATACTGCCAATATTGCCCTATATAGAATTTGCGACACTTCATCAGAGCCAAAAATATTTCAATCTCTATTGTTACAGCTAAGGGGGTAGGCTCAAATATCCAATTAAATTTATTTCTCCAGAAACAAATCTTATCAAGCTACAGTGTTATCATGTATGATATTAACATCAAATAGAATGGGTTGTGAAATAAGTAAATTAAAAATTTTGCCAGATATAATTGAACTAGCTTGTAAAAGCTTAACAGTTGGAAGCATAGAAATAAGAAAGAACGCTAAAATATTAGTCGGTATAGTTGAAGAGAATACTAGTTGTATACAGAAAATTGTGTCTAAACTTAAGGACGGTAACCGATTATCAGTATCAGCCTCACAGGCGCTTAAAAAATATGACCCAGTGGAAAAGGACGAATACATCAGGAAGTTAACTCCGCCATGTTAAATTATATGACTCTAAGCCATATACTAACTTGTTTCAGCTGTAATTATAGATTTGAACAATGTATACCCAAGTTTTATCTCAATTGAATGCCACCTTTCAGAAACTGAATTATTTTGTAATAAATTATTATCACTTCCAATTGTTATAGGCTTGAATAAGAATTTGTTAAATTCTACAACAATATTCCGTATTAATGGGTTATTTTCGTCATAAATGTAGTGTAAAATAGGATTCGTTTTGATTAAACAATGTATATGATCAGGCAAAATACCGCATAACTCATTATTTATTTTTGATTTAATATAGTACAATAAAGGAAACAGTAAGTTATTATCGTATTTAATATTCTTTAGTATGTAAGATATCCATGCCTTGTAACCGCATAAATAATCTATGTTATTTGTAGCCGCCCCGTTAGAATACAACACAATACTAAATAGCAAATATTCTAACAAGTCACTTGGAGTTGTAGATAACACATTTCTATATATCCTGGATGTATTTAAATGGTTATTACTATCAGTACTCGAGTTTAAAAATTCTTTATCCCCTAATACAAATCTAAACTTATTTAGTAAATTTTCATTTGTTATTCCTTTTACAAATGAAATAGAAACAATACGGATAATAGAATATAAATTTAATTTATTCAAATCCAACAAAGTTTTATTTAATAATTCGTCCAATAAATTGCTATTTGTGTGATGTATTCTATATATAAACTCTACTAAATCATCTACGGAATAATGTTGATAATTATCCAATGCATATTTAAAAACGAATTCCGGAAATGTTGGATGAAAAATGTTAGAATCTATAATATAACCCAATATATTTAACAAATAGAGAGAATCATTAACGTTAATTAATTTATCGGTAAACATTTTCAAATGGTCCAGGGACTTGATCCATAACATATTTTCATTTACATCATAATCATGATGTGCATGCCTTTCGTGTAATATATTGAAAAAAACCTCGAGTTCATACAAATGTTCTACCCTAGTCAAAGTGTATGTCAATGTATCAGATGATATATTCGATCCAATTTTAGTCGCATTAAGTAAGAACGACAATAGTTCTCCAATAGATAAATTTTTTGAATCTTCAAATATTATTGGAACTAAAAACATATCAAAAATATCTTTAATATCTGTAGGTTTAAAAAATGATAAATATCTTGCAAAATGTATCAACTCCTTACTTCTAAACTGGCTGCCAATGTTTCTAAACCTATGATATAACGCAGAAATAGCTACATTATCAATATATTTTAATTTATACAACGAGTAAAATATGGAAAATAATTCTTTACTGTTCAATAGTGTAGAAAACGATACAATTTTGTTAAGGAGATGGCATAAAATTGTTTCATTGTTAATATTAAAAGTTGCGATAGATTCGAGTAGAGAAATTGTATCAAACTTATCAGATTGCGATATAATATCAGTATTCTTTAATATCAGTGTCTCTATGACGTCGCCATTTGTGTGATTAGAGCTTGCAAGAGTGCGAACAATAGCCGAAAAAGATCTGGATGTTTGTTTAAGTTGCTTCCTATTTATTCTTTTGATTATCAAATCACATAATGTTCTATTTAACTGGTTTAAAATTAATACAGACTGAGAAATCATGACCATTTGTTTAGCGTTCATATACTCTAGCAATTTTATTACATTGTCTATGTATTTATATGAGATATCTCGTATAGACAGTGGCCCTCGGGTATCTTTAGTTACTTTACATTTATAATTAACTAGTAATGATGATATATCTTTATTTAAAGCGCCCTTTGCCAGTGAATAATAGAGTAAACACATATCCTTTATGGTATGTTTCTCTCCACATCTCCTATCTATATTAACAAGTAACTCATGCCACTTAGAAATATCGTATACTTCAGCTTTCGCTAGTGAATATAAACTGTGAAATACGTTTGGAATCCTAGTCATCATAAAGAAGAAATCAGTTAATACTAAAAGTATATACAAACAAAATGAAACAATAAATTCCAACTTTTATTCATCTTCTTCATCAAAGAATAATTTAAATACTTTGCATTAATTTTTTATATTTATTAATAACTATTTCATCATATATTTTAATGGAATCTCACATGGGACATCAGAGTGTAATGTATTCCTTTAAACTACTCCACAAATTTAGACAATAAATACTGTATTTAACTACATGACAAAGTATGCAGTGAATTATAATTTTGAAATCACATGTTGTCGTAATGATACTAACATACGCATATAGAAGGCTTGCATTAACATAAGAACTTACAAGCCGTCTTCTATAATATCTAACAGGCAGCAGTCATCAAATACTTAGATTTTATTATTTTGAACAATATTGAAAGCTAAAATTTTATCCTTAGTTAATTGTCTAAAATCCTAATGCCTATTGGTGCGACATGATGATTCATGATCTTATATACCAGAATAAAATACTTTTAATGTGAATTTATAAAGTGTATTGCCAACCATGGAAGAATTGTTATAATGTGTATAATTTTGTTATCATATTATTTGAACAAGGATGGTTGATGATATCGAAATACCAATTGGCAATTGTAAATCGAATCGATCAAATAGCACAGATTTAATTAAGGTAATAAAGAGTAGGGAGTTCAGTAGTGCTAATGGTATAAATGTTAGTGATACGATTTATATGTTTAAACAGTCACAAGAAATACATGCGTCCGATAAAAATTCCATTACCTCATCAATTAATATGAATGTCATACCTTCCGAGACTTTTTGTGAGTCAAAAACAAATGTTAATATGAGATATAGTTATATACCACTGATTAATAATGATAAATCGCTATATAATAACATTAGGGAGTCACAATGTGTGTCTGCCGTATGTACTACCTTTAATCTAGCATTAATGTTTATATCGTTTTCATTACCATTTTCATTACATTTGGTGTTCCAATTCCGCTTGTATGGATGTATTTTTAATATATCTGAAGAAGTTATCTACGAATTTAACAATTACAGGATCATAATAGAACATTTTAAAGAATTTGAGTGTTTCTTTATTATCGGTGTTACATTTTATGAGATTATCCAATTTCTAGGGTTCATAAGTACATATAGAAGATTTAAAAGATATTTATTGAGGGTATTCAAGTTGTCTATCGAGGTAGCGAAGGAACATTTTTTGTATAATAATAAACATGATGCAATTGATAATTTCAGAAATTACTCGAAGATGATTAATACAAATCTACCATCTTCATATAAAATTACCGAGGAAAATCTTATAAGAAGTTATGATGAGGCTTCATATTCTTTTAATGACTCTAGGATTGATGATATATGGAATCAGGCAAAATGCCTTCGATTTAAGTTGCTTGTCATCAAGATATGGTTACCTTTTATTATTCATCTCGTGATATCTATTTGCGCTTCTACATTTATATATGATCGTAAATCAAAAGTAAACCATGGAGTCCCTCTGGGCCATCCGGGTATTATTACTAGTATGCATTGGTTTGTAGCCCTTCAGTATGAAGGTGTTTGGTGTATACTAGGAATTTACCTTTTTAACGTGATATTATGGTTATATTTATGCCATATTAATCGTCATGATAACTTGTTTTATAATATGGATGTCGCATTACTGGTAACACAAGAAGTTCTCGAAGGTTATGCCTGTGAACTATCCAATAAGATTTGGAACGAACAAATGTTACTGTTTACAACAACTGCATATGCAAACACCAATGTAATTGTTAATAAAAATTCATTTAGTCAAATTAATATTGGAGGTAACAAAAATAATAAATCATGTTTGTGCAAGTATATTTCGACTAGTGATTGTGACGAAAGGTCTCCCAGAGACAAAGTAGCCATTGATGAATTAAAAATTTCACTTGTTGATGGAAAGATGAAGAGCATTTATAGGAATTTGTAATAATGAAGCCAATAATAGGTGTTATTAACTCATTCTAGGTGTGACTTTACCTCTGGAATCAACCAGCCTTTGGTAAGCTCGATCAAAGGCATTATATCTTCCATATTCGTATGCCCGTTGTATTCTGGAAATTAATGGTTGCATATTTTTAGATTTCCCAGTAAGCCTAGCATATTTAGCGGAATGCTCAGATGCAACCGTTTTGTTTAATCCAGATCCAGCCACATTAGTTTGATAGAACATTCTAATATAATTAATTTACTATAAATATATAACTAACATATGTTTATCGATCCTCGGATCATATTTTCTAAGGGCCATGCGATATTTAGACTTTAATGGTGACACGCGAGTGAGATAGAAGTAACCACTTTGTACACTACTGTTTAGACGTACTGGTAGTCTCTTGCTATTGTTACGGCATAAATGTCTAGACAAAAACAGCATTGTGTACTAAATAAGCATAGGTGGATTTCACTATATGTTGCCCTCTATAAAAAGGTGCTTCATTTGTTGTAGTGATAATCAGTTGTATAAATGCCGGTTAATCATGTAAATTAGTATGTGTATTCACAATTTGTGTAAAGAATGCAAATGTCTAATAGCTTTGTATCGCATAAACGTAATAATAAAAATATTGTAAAATGTTTATTTTGTTTAACTTTGTTTTTCTTGTTTTTACGTAACTTGACACTTATTACATATAAAAGTAACAATTTAACTAATGTAAAGAATAAATCATCCAATGTGTTTTTGTACAATAAGGCTAGAGGTGTACCATATAATCCTATTTCCTATTCATTAAAAGTCGATTTTGCGTCGGAAGAATCGGGTACAAAGATCGTCGCACAATCTTCATCACTAACACAATTGTCTAACATACAAACATCTGATCGTAATACCTATATGCTTGCTCCATGTCAAACTACCGATTGGTATGTTTTATCCTTTCAAGAAAGTATTTTGGTTGAACAAATTTGCTTCTTATCATACGAGTATTATGCATCGACCTATAGGTAATTTCATTTGTGTTGATATATTTAATGCTTGGTACAGACATATAAGAATATCTGCGTCTGATGTGTTTCCGGCTACTAAGTGGAGATTATTAGCTAACATAGAAACAAAATCTAATATTAATGAAATATTCAACATATCTCAATTGTGTAAGAATAATAACAGTGATTGTTGGACAAAATTTATGAAAGTAGAACTCTTAGACTACCACACTGTAGAGGATAACTATTACTGTTCTATAACTACTATGGAAGTATATGGTAAAACTGCTGTTGAGGTTTTAGAAAATGAAATTACAAATGACAATGATGAATTGAGCAGTGATACAAAGGCTGTGAACCGAAAGAATTATAATTCTTTACATCCTGATATATCTTTTTCGCCTCCGTCTACATCATTACAAGCATCAACATCCTCCGCATTAGAACTAAAAAGTTGTAAAATATTCCATCCGACTTTTATTTATGATATGAAAATGATGATAAATGAGTCTTTGTTAAAATTATTGTTTAATATAGCCTTTAAAAGTGACCCATTGAATGTAAACAAAAGTATTTTATTTAGAGTCGTAAAGATTACTAGGATTAAAAGATTATATATATGTAAAAATAGATTACATTTTAAATGTATAATTAAAATACTGTTATTTGCTTCTAAAAACCCTTTTCTTTACACTCATATTTTACACGGGGTAATGTTACCTATTAACCACACATGGTTTGATAGTATTATCTATCGTTTTATAAGAGGTACATACAATTCGACACACAATTTAACATCCAAAGTGGGCATAAAGGAGGCCCCAATATTAATTTGTCTTCAGTCAAAAGGTTTCATTAGTAAATATGCGTGTTATTCTTACTCTAATCTTAAATCATTTCCTAGATTAATATATAATAAATTTATGATAGGATTCAATATAAATACGTTATATTACGTTGAAATATTCCATTTGATGTATGTAAATGGTAAAAAAACTGTTAAATCTCCGAGACAAAAGAATATAAACGCTGGGAAAAAATATTCCATGGAACGAAAATATCACATTATTGACGATAATATATCTTCAATTGTAGTAAAGGGGAATAACCTCACAGTATTTTTTGGTAAATCTGACGTTGGTCGTGCTCATAGGTCACTAAAATCTCTGTTTAAATCCAACGATTTCATAACTACAATATCAAAATACATTGCCACGCAACTAAAAGGTTTACCATCTAGAAAAGACGGTAATGCAAAGTTATTTACTGGATCTAATGTATTTATAAATGAAACCTGCTTGGAAGAAGATGAGGAAGATGGAGAAATAGATAGAACAAATGTGCGTCAATCCAATGGACGTAGCGGACACGTGCTAATTAAAATATCCGAACGAATAAAATTACTTGAATTAATCACAAATCAATTGAGTGGAAAGTTATATGAGAATGATAAGTTATTAAATTCGTATTTTGCACATTCCGTAGACGGAAGTTTTCATCCTAAACATTTGGATACGATTCCAAACACAATTGTGAGTTTATTTTTTAATAACTCCTTACTCTTTTATTATTGGAATTTTCATTTTGACTTTTAATTATATATAAAATTGTGTAGGATGAATGGAAGACTGCTATGAGAGAGATGCACGAAACTATTTCGATGTTAGGTATTCAACGCAAAGTTATTATCTTCAGAAGGAATCACAAGATCGACCCACGTTACGAAACATTCCTTGCTAGAGATTTGAATAATAAATATACGTCTAGAATTCTATACAACAATGACAAACTTAATAATGTGTGTAATTTAATGGATTGTAGTCACAATTTCAAAAGACTTAAATTAAGTAAGACTAATAGAATGTTGAATAGGTTTTTATTGCTGGACTATTGCTCAATACACGGCTGCAGTTGCACTAAAAAGATCCGCAGGCTTAATACACTATTGCTTTGGATGCCGCACTTTTCTAAACGGAGGAAACCTGTTTTATTTGATACAATTCGAGCACTATCATTATATATATTAAGTGTCGCTTCATTAATAATAAATCTTGTTTTTAACACATGTACACTGATGATAGTCTTTACTTCTATACAATGGTATTGGTTCATACGTTATAAATTGTTGGAAAGAAGACTAAAATTTATCGAACAGAAGCTTGACGCAAAGTTTGAAACAAAATAGAACTATGTAACTTGTTTTATCACAATTGTCACCTCCCTATCATGTATTAGTAGTGTAGGTGATGATAGTATAACTTTGATTACAATGTTTCCTCTAATATTATGCGATAGTTTTAGCCTATATAAAGTTGTACATTAGAATTCTTTCAGAATACCTAAACTTGTAATTTCCAGACCTAGTAATCTTTTTGAAACCATAAATAACGTTTGTACGTTCATTTACAAGAAGTATATAATGTATATTTGATATATCCTCTAATATACCATTGATTGATACATGAATGTCTAGATCTACTTCGTCTCTTTTATTAAAGATTACAGAGTCATCTAAGTTAACTATGAATTCAGTCCAAGAATTAAACAAACTTATGAATTTTGACTTCATGAAATGTTTTTTGAGAGGATTGTAAACATTTATTATTATACCGATTGATGTATCAAATGTGAGATTCAAATTCAGAGGGTTCAATCCACATGATAGACACTTGTATAATAATAATAGGTATTGAACGTTTTTGAAATTGCGACAAATAGCAAATATGTCAACGAAAGCCTGTAAATAAAAGAATAGGATAACCTCAATAGACAAACTTGTATAATACGTGGCACCTGATCCAGTATAGATTTAGTATCGTTATGATAATCAAATACAGGCATTTTTATGTCAAATAATCTGGCTTGAATTAACAAGAAAGTTTTAGCATGTGGATCAGAGCCATCATCGATAGGAAATGGCGAACGATCAGATAATTGAATGTTATAAATATCTTCATTATGCCTTATTGGAACTTGGTTAAACTCAGTGGCGTTAGATAATGCATTAATAATCTTGAAAAATGATAAGTTATCGACCCTTTCAATTTCACTAGCAATTTTTGAGAATTTATGAACAGTGTCACACGATATATAATACTGAGATGCAACCAAACCGGATAATGTCGGAATAAGTACGCCATAATCCAATTGCTCAATGACATCATATTTAATGGATACACAGGATAATTTAATAAGCTTACTAATGGTATCAGTTATAATGGCATTCGAAATTTCATTAATATCCCCCTCGCTTACAACTTTACTTATCGATGGGACATTCAAATAATATTGGGGATTCGTTTGCAATCTTTTGTAAAAAAATGTACTTGATAAATATAGAATAGCACGCTTTTTGCTAGAAACACTGCCAGTTGCTATCTCGGAATTCAAAAAATCCAATATACGTTCATGAAAACACGATTCAGTAGGAAATGGAGAAAACATAAACTCCTTATAAAATCCAACCTTTCGTAGCTCTGTATAAATATAAGCAAAGGCATCTCCTTCCTCGATGCTTCTACCTGCTCGACCAATCATCTAAAATATATGAGAGTCAATATAAAATATGCAAACCTGCATTATATCACATATCGAGTAATCAACGTACTTTTTGAATCGCCCATCATAATACTCGGTACCCTGAAAAATTATCAAAATAAAAATAATAATTGCCTTTTGTATCCGAATCTTAAGGTCAATATGAATGTCCATTGGAAGTTAGTATACACCCAACGATTTAAAGTTGATATTATAAAATGACCACAAATATATAAAGGCAAATAAAGAGTTGACATACCTTGACAATAACAATTTTAGCTGGTAAATTAACACCCCAAGCTAATGTTGAAGTAGCAATAAGTATTTTTATGTGACCTTTCATAAACAAATCCTCAACGCAGCGCCTATCGGATTCATCTAGTCCAGCATGATGAATAGCGATACCATACTCAACAAATTTATTGAGATACTCATCCTTAAATTTTGGATAATTATAGTCACTGGACCAATTGATAGAATTCAACTGCAACAATCCCACAAAATCATGTGCAGTCATTCTAGTCTGTCTACGCGATGAAACGAATATTAAAATAGATGCACTGGGATCGTGCCGTAAAATAGTGTCAAAACAAGGCTTATTCATAGAATTCATTCTTGGGCAATAAGGTTTAATAGGAAATCCATCAATAAACAAGTTGCATTTGACTGGTCTTATGGCAGGCGAAAAATTAAATGTTTTGCAAGGATTAACAGATAACCATTCACTGATCTGCTGAGGATTAGCTAAAGCGGTTGACATGCATACAATACGAATTTGCTTCTTTGTGTATTCCTCCATGAACCTTAACCTCGTAACAATAGATTCAAGTACGGCACCCCTAGGTTCTCCAAGTAAGTGTACTTCGTCAATGATTATAAGGCCAACGTCACGTACGAATGTACGCCTTTTCCAATATCTCGAAATTCCGTCCCATTTTTCAGGTGTTGTTATAATAATGTCAGAATTAATTAGATCATTATAATTGGTATGAGAATCTCCTGATATCTCAATAATTTTTTTGAATGATTTAAACTTTTTGGACCAATCATTCAATCTTTCATAAGCCAGCGCTTTTAATGGTGCAATGTAAACGGCCTTTGAATCACTAGTGTCGAACAGTCTATACAACGCCAATTCGGCAATCAATGTCTTACCAGAACCTGTAGGAGCGCCAACAAGTATATTGTCATCACTCAAGAAACAATAAGGAAAAAGTTGTGTTTGTAATGGGTTAAAATATTTAAATTTATATACGCTTTCATATTTACCTAAAACTGATGTAGACAATGGAACTAAATTCTTTAAATCTGTGTATCCATCGAACCCCAAATTGGTTCCGATCACTTTCAACTGTTCTTCAAATATCAGTCCAATCCACGACGAAGAAAAGAGTCTCAATGTTAATATTTCGTCTACACCAAATAATGGTATATAAAATTCACTGACTTCAATACATGCCTTAGAAAATGTGATTATAGAATTTGATATTAACCTTGTCCTTGAACATACCCACAGGTAAAAAGATTCACTCATACCATTCCATCGTTTACTCCACTCATTGTTTAACTCAACATGAACGTAAATTCTACCTATTTTGTTAGTTATTGGTTGAAAATGAACACTAAATTTTGGATACGGAATATATCTTAGATACTTGTATATCTTTAGTGCCTCAGACTTAGATCTAACAACATTGGCTATTTCATCAACTGTTAAATCCATTAATGATTCAATTTTAAACATATTATCCAATCTGGACACAGTTCTCTCGGACAACAATTTCGCATTATTAGCTTGGGATGATTGTATAGCATGATATGGGTAACAAAAATGTTTGAGAACGTTTATACAATTTAACTTTACATTCCATATTTGACGTTCAAACATCAACACCCAATTATATATTATGTCTCCTATTGGCGGTCCGGAAACCGTTTCACATATGGACACTTCATAGTATGAACGTAGTAATCTACCTGTATTCTGAGCAATAAAATTTAAGTCAGATACCAAGCTTGGAGTATTTATAAAGACCCGACTTATATGCATCTGTATCAATATGGAAACCTTACTTTTAACGTGATTTATTCCACTAGTAGGTATATAATAGCATTCATTAATTAATTTTGTCAGTTCTTCACACTCCTCATTGCGATAGAGTAGCCCCTCAAATTCCTTACACTCACACAACTTGTCTAATATATATTCCTCAGTTATATAATTTCCACATGTTGTATTAACTCTATTAGCTATTACATCTTGGGAATAAAGCAATGGATTTATTGATGCAGCGAAGTTATGTATGGTTTCATAGTCTACATAGTATTTTGCGGCAATCCGCCCTAAATCCGTAGCGAAAAATTCTCCTGTAACCTTCGAGTATCTAATCAACTTAGATTTATCTAAATTTTTAGCAGTTTCCTTTATCAGGTTTTGTCTATATTTTAGCAAAGCACTGTCATCGTCACTTGTAATACCATAAAACAATGGGCTCTTAATCATTCTGACATATAAATAAGTGTATTGCAACCACAAATATGCTTCACTTTCATTATTTATAGTACCTAGTGCTATTTCAGCGTTTAGGGAATTTTCTAAATGACGGTGTAACTGGGATTCTATTGGCACTCGTTCTGTTTGCATTCTGAGGTAGGTATGGAGATTCTTATGTTCTGTTATTAATACACCACGGCCAATAGTGTCGTATTGTGGACGCCCTGCTCGTCCCATTATTTGTGTTAATTCCAAATTATTTATATTCCTATCAACACCTACACCACCTATAAATGTGCCATGGATTATAACACAGTGAGCAGGTAAATTAACACCCCAAGCCAATGTAGATGTTGATACTAATACCTTTATCAATCCCAAACGAAACATGTCACTAGCCATGGTTCTGTCATGTTTTGAAAGGCCCGCATGATGTATGCAGAAACAATAATCTACCAACTGTTTCAAATTAACAAATTTATTTTTGGATAGTTGCTGGTGAAATCTCTTGTATAGGGTGGTGTCAGGAACGAACAAATTAGCTTTATTGTCCATTTGTATTAGTTCTATTAATTTTGTGGCTATTGCAAGTGTCTCATTACGAGAATGGACAAACACCATACACTGCTTTCCGTTCATTACTGTTTCGATAATGTTTTCATAACATATCTCCAACATTACAGTCTTAACATCATTCTGTTGTTTTACGCTATAAAATAATAAATTATTATAAATTTGTGAAATTCCCCAATAAAATCACAATTGATAAAGTTGAGTTGTTAAAATATAAAACATACCCATAAAATACTTGCTCGAGTGGAACATGTCTATATTCCCTACCAAAATAATATGCATGCTCCGGAGATACACGCAAAAATTGTGCAACATCGTTCCAGTTAGGTAGTGTAGCTGATATGCCAACAACCCTCCTATTAACCTGTGTAGATTCAATAAGCCTAAAATATATGATAAAAACTAAAAAGGAATACCTGAACAATCGAGCAACTACAGTCTCAATAACCGGTCCACGCTCATCGTTTAACAGATGTATTTCATCTATTATAAGGCAACTAATTTTAGACATATACGAATCGTCAGACTGCGTTCCAGTTGTAAACGAATTCCTAGTAACGACATCGCATTTTTCAGGCGTTGTAACCATAATATCTATATCTTCAAGCTCATACTTAGCATAGTGAAAATCTCCCGTAACTTCTTTAACAGTTAGTCCATATTGTGATAATGCTTTGATGTACTTTTCCGATACTTCAGATGCCAAAGCTTTCATAGGTGCTACATAAATCACCTTGCCACACTTTATTCCATCTTCAATAAATGGCTTAAAATTTTTTAATATACATAACAGTGCAATATTAGTTTTGCCGCAACCTATATTTGTTTCTAATGTTCGATATCCACCAACCTGTTGGAGCCGATATTAAAATATTTTGGTATGTGTTAAATGCACTGTGAAACACTTTAGACTGAATGTTATTGAGTGTATCTATGCCTTCGAATGCCTTTTGTGCCCATATTGGTAGTGAAGAAACGGCAATTAAGTCATCAGGATCCTGTTTTTACGTTTATAAGTTAATGAAGATGTTAAACTAACCACTACTATTTTATCTTCTGAAACTGGAACAGTAATCTTTTCGTATAATTCGTGATCTTCTTTAACTATATTCAATACAACTCTCGGTTGTATATTTATTGGTACCGATTTGCGATCATTTTTTAATTCCAATCCAACGAAACAGAATAAATCTTCAGGTGGTATTCTATTTAGAACAGATTCAAGGTTACTTCTATGTCTGGACAATTCTTTCCCAGTTCGTCTAAGTACTATCTTATTTAATATTTCATAATTATCATTATCCAATTTGTTAGAGTTGACTTTAGTGGTCAATTTATTGAGCATTATTTGCCATTGTCTAGTGAGATTTAGCCTAAAATCAATTAATTTAGAGATGAAATATAAATGCCCATAGCCTAAAATATCACATAGAGATGAAGCAATTATTTCGGGCTCAGAATCATTCAATATCTTGAGTATATCACTCATCAACTTCTTTGGTGATAAGTGTGTAGCGCTTTCACATATTCTAGCGCAGTTACGAAGACAATACGTAAATGTGCCCGCATCATCAGCATCTACAAGACTACATTCAATAGCATCTGAGATTTTTTGATCAATTCCAGAAACACATTTCTCAGGATCTACAGGGAATTTAGTGTAGAAGAAATATGAATACCTTTGGATATTGCACGTTTTTTAATTTGATACTTTAATAGATAGCCATCCCATGGAATCTTAAAATCGTAAGTGCCTTTAACATAGTCGGTCACATTAATCATTTCGGTAACTCCATGTTATAGAGGTCATATATGAACATATTTATAAGATAAATGATTACAAAAGTGCGTAAGAACTCTCATATGTAATATTAAATACTACTAATTAAAACATTTAAATCGTTGATAATAACAATCTAGGAATCTATTTATTATATCATTATAAATGGACAAAGCTTAGAGGAGGTAGTTTTAGTAGATAATTCAACCCACACAACTAAGTAAACCCGTCTATACCCAGAAAAGTATATGTAATACTATTCATTGATCAGAAAGTTCCTAAATAATAAGGATCAAATAACAGTTAATGTAGAAATAACCATATTTAGTAATGAAATTGTTTCACTGTCCAACTAGATAATAAAGTATTATGGTCATCCACATAACACATCAATAAATTAAACCATTATAATTAGTTATCTGTGGATCTAATTAATGCTAAGTTACAATACAATGATAACGTAACATCATAGTTTAGTAGAAGTTTAAATAATTGTATGATCAAGGGACGAAAATTCGTATTACGAATATTATATGTACAAACAGTTTGAATCATGTATAAATATAAAATTTTAGTGTGTGAGATAAATAAAAACAGTAATAAGTAAGAGATGTTACATTTATGATATAACGTGTATATATGATGTCTAAGACATATCATCACAAAACGAATTATATGCATTGATAAACTTTAAAATAAATAATAACCACGTAAAGGAACACTAATCAGTAAATAACACAATTTTATGATATTTTATATTTTAAAATCCTGACATGTTGTGCCTACCATGAGGCGTAACCAATACAAATTCGCATGTGTCTTTTACAATAGAATAATTGTAAATATGATATTCATATTACATTTTGCTGATTAGCTTGGTGTTCTAATAGTAGGGCCGCCAAATTCACTTAACTGTTTAATGATGTCCGAGGCGGGTGTAGGTGAGCTCAAGGAAGAGCTGTTTGATGTGTCATCTAGTTTTTTGAGTGAGTTATTGTTCAGTTAAAAATCTTTTAATATAACATTACTTAGGTGAAGAATCTGACCAAACGAAGGGCAGTCACTTGCCTATAGCCAGAGTTAAAAAGATTATGAAGGAAGGGGAGCACACCGGGGTATTTTATTGTCCTCACTCATATCAGTTACTGTGTAGATGATATCAGCGGACGCACCAGTAATATTAGCAAAGGCGTGTGAGATGTTGATTAAAGAGCTAACTTTAAAGTCTTGGGACTGTACATTATTAACAAGAAGGTGTACACTTCAAGTTAGTTTAATATATATTACATACAAAACATTCAACTTGTAGAAGCAGGATGTAACATCAGCTATCTTTAAAAACAGTTCTTATAATTTTCTTATTGATATACTGACCCCTGAAGAATTGAAACCCAGAATGGAATCCTCTATCGTTGTATGTTTATTATAGTATTTTATATAACTTATCATAAGGGTACCAGAAGAGCACTAGATTTAGGTAATGGATACAAATATATGCATATGCCAATTAATGGATTGAAAAATGGTAACAATATAAATCTGCCACAAATACGTTATTACCGTGACGTTCCACCCAAGAGGTTAATACATCAACATCAAGTTCACCCATATCAGGGTTACAACAAACACCCACTTCAACATATAAATAATATGTTGTCACCTCGTTACTTATATGGTCAAATTGATAATGTAAACACGAGCACACCAACCAACGGTAACAACCAGCCACTTGTGAATGGATCCAATCAACTGATTAGTAGTCGAACCAATAATGGCTTGCCATTATCAATGAGTATCTCAGGGAACAGTATTAATAGTAGTAACAGCACAAGTAGCAATGGAAACAGTACAAAGCACAAATTACCAATACTTCAGTTCGGCAGAAATAGTCAAAACTATGGAAACAACTCAAACACACAAACAAATGGCACACAAAATGTCTACCAATCGCAAACACTCTTCAACAATCCGCGATTTAACGGGCAAAGCGATGTCACAAACACAAACGTGTACAGCGGCCATTATAGGCAACAATGATGTTTTTTTATGTAGATTTAAAAATATTATAATTTTAACTTGTACTATGACTGTACTAATATATTAATTGTTAAATTATTTACTTATCCATAATATCCCATTTCCTAAGGTGGACATATTAACATATGCTAATAGACGTACTTGATAGCGTTTTTCAACATTCTTGTGCAAGGTGGACTCATATTCTGGACAGTCCACAAAATATTTGGGGGCGCTTAACACAAACGGAAATCTTCCGTAGTGCTTTTCACGTCTTGGACGAAATGCTAAGTAAATATTATCAATTAATATTATAATCATACCAAATGCAGAATCCTGTGAATAATCATGCTCGTTGTCAACCAATGATCCAGTAAACTTCAACGAATAATTCCTTTATGGTGTAGTTAGCAATTTAATAAGTGAAAACTACCTTAATGAATGGTTAAAAAAAGGTATGGCATGAGCGTATAGCATATGGCGATCGGGGAGCTGAAGTCTTAAATGACGTGATCTTCCACTAATTTAATAATATTTTATAACTAAATTATATATAATAACATACGTAACATCAGGGTTGCCCATGAGTTCATGAAAACTTGCCACTAATGTAACTCCAACCGTCAGATAGCTTAGGAAATAATATACGTATTGAGTAGGATCGTTAAACCAAAGACGATATGTGCGTTGAAAAAAATAGTCCTGTAATCTTTTATCGGTACCACAATTCGTTATGTTTTTACATATTTGACGAAGGTGATGTACATCCTTAAATATCGCCATAGTTAAAATATATTTTGTTGGCAAGCGAGAAAATTTTTGACAAAATATATCTTTAAACTAGTAAAGTGAAATCATATGATGAAATAATCCATTTTTAATATTAGTGAAATGATGAGTACAAAATATTGTGTGGTCATTTCATGTCACAAGTTGAGTGTTCAAGGAACATAATAACCACAAAATAAACATATGGCCATTTCATTATAAACACGTATTATATAACTTGTTATATACATTATATGCACTCAATTAAGTGTCTAACAACATTATATACTGATATATAATCATATTATTTGTTGCCATGATCTGTACAGTTTTCACTCAAATTTTGCTTTAGCTTAAGGAACATAGTTTATTGTCTAACATTTATATAATTAAAAAACTACATATAGTGCCAAAAATGCAGAAAATTTTAAAATCTATCGCACCTGATGATATATCTCCTTTTTCCCTATCTTTGGCAAAGAGACTGAACACCTGCAACATAAAAGTTACTGAGAATTGCACCTATTGGAAACCTGCGGCTGTAATAAGTGATAATGAATACTACATTGGGCGCGCCATTAATCAATACTTCGTCCAAGAAAAGATAACCAGTACGACTAATTCCACTATTTGGTTATCTTATGATATAATAAAGAACGAGCTTTGTTGTATGAAGGTTTACTATATTGTGGCCTGTATGAAGGAACGTTCCGTACGTTTTTTCAAGGAAGATACAGAAGTAATAACATTATTAGACAAGATTATAGACGAAATGTTATATCATTGTTCATTGTACAAATGTCCGGGTGTTTCAAAAGTTAATGAAATTATAGTTAACTTGAACCAAGATATTATATACTTCATCATGTCATATTATCCATCGCAGTTATTATATTATGATTGCCATGACCAGTGTTACTATGGGCCATGTAGTAAGAGTCTATACAATGAGTTAGGTGCAAAGCATATATTAAAAGAACTTATATATACAGTAAAATATCTACATGATAATGGTATCATTCACAAAGACATTAAGCCTGAAAATATATTATTAAAAAAAATTGAATATAATCTTTTTGATATTCAATCCAGCGATCAATCCTCCAAAAATAATTCGTATAGCAGTACAATTATTAAAAAGTTACCATCTAATGATGTAAATGCAGTTAAATTGTGTAAAAGAAATTATGATTTTATAACTAATTTGGAGCCGCCCTTGTTGAATACGTTGGATGAATATTTACTCAAACACTTCCCATACAATCCTTTAATTACTTCAGATTTCGACTGGAATTTGTGGGATGATGTAGATTTAACTTGTGATTGGATAACATCAGAAAATTCTATACAAATTGGAAGAAATTCATATAACTATGCAAATCATCTTTACAATATATCAATAGATTCATGTTTTGATGTTTTTAATTACTTTATAAGCGAAACCTGTCCAATACCCTACAGAATTAATCCTAAGTTTGTTAAAAATAGCGAATTGGATGATACTGAATACAAATACCCCACCAACGAATTTGTTGTTATAACCGACTTTGGTGTAACGAGTTTGGCATATACCGAAGACGGAGACGTAGAAAAACTTGCAATATATGATTCTGAAGGGACTTTAGCATTTATAAGTCCAGAAAGCCTAAAATACATGGATGGTAGTATATCGGCTAGGGAGCATGACGTATACTCTCTGGGTGTCACTCTATATTGTATGATATATGGTAAACTACCATATTATGGCAATAATTCAATTCAACTTCTTGTCAATATGTTAGAGGAACCGCTAAACTTTGGATCTAATCGCATTATATCGCCAGAACTTAAATCTTTGCTGTCAGAAATGTTGGATATGAATTATAAAAATCGCATATCACTAGACGAAATACTTAGGCATCCGTGGATGATTAATACTTAAAAAATTATAAAATTTTATTTTTAAAGTCTCTAAACTCCAAATTTGGTGAATGTTCAAATTCTGGTCCAGGTTGTCTTGTTTTCTTTTCTATCTTCCCCACTACAGGCTTTGATAACATCGTTACTATTACTAGTACATTATTTAGGTCCTTATATCCTGCTGTCGCAGACATTGCATCTAGTATCACTGTCCCGGTATCTTCCAAATCATAACTTGCACAATTTGGTGTATTCAACCATATCCTTCTCAAATTTTTTCGAATTGTTTTGGCCATTACCACTCGTTCTTCCCTAGGCAATGATAGTGCGTCATCCGTTACGCCATTTGTATTTTCATACAATTTCACAGTGTCTATGGATCTTTTTTCTAACTCCACCTTCAATTTTGGGTTTAAATATGTCATGTCAGAGAAAAGTTCCATCCTAACCTGCCTATAGATATGTAGTGGTGCACCCAATACCTTTCTATTTATCAATTCACGTAAGATATCCCACAATATCATTTCATCACTTGGTAAATTTACTTCATGCCTTATACGTTTATAAACACCTCTAGCGCGATTAACCGGCATTACTTTATGGCCAGAACCCAAATGACGTTTAATGAGACCGGATAAATATGGTACAGTAACTAATATGTCTAAAGCGTCACCTTGAGATTTTGGGGGTGTGTTCAAATTTCCGTATAATTTGGCGGCTCTTCTCAAAAATGTATCCGATATATACTCTTCTTTTAATCTGGATACAAATGACCTGGCTCCTCGCGAATTAAAATCAGTATTTAAACAAAATGAAGTAATAAGCTCGCGTTCACATTTATATCCAGCGGCGAATGCAACATTTTTAACAATCTGTAGTGCGTACTTAGGATATAGAGCAGCGGACATAAACACTATTTTAGCCTTTGTAGTATTAGATAGGTGTTGATGTATACGTGAGTCAATTAATTTGGACGGAGACCAATGTTGATCTTTATTTTCATCTAATATTTCATAAAACAAGTCATCAGAGTATGGATATCCTTGCATTTTAAAATCTATACGCTCGGGGTATGTCTGTTTTAATGGATTGTTCAAATCATCTTCGTAATCGATTTGATTGCACGTCATATCAAATGCATATGCCAAATTGGTGTGCCTTAATATATCAGATAGGTAACGTAAGCGTATTTCTGGTGGTATTCCTAATCTTATATAACGTAGCAGGAACATCAATGTGTAGCGTACCAATTTCATACCTAGTAAAGTGTAGACATTGAATTTAATCCTTCTCAAACATAGTACGTCAGCCCTTAATGATCTGTTATATTCGTTATCTGTAAACCTTATATGGTTAAAATATAGATGTTATACCTTCAGGTGTTAATATATTAATGCCAAAATGTCCTGTCAATGCACCAACCTCTCGTACTAAGATCCTAGGCGTTATCTTCATGTGAAATGCGATCCTTCTATATATTTCAACAAATTCCTCTGATGCTTTAAAAATATTAGACAATAACTACAAAATAACTTACCATAATTGTGTAATACATAACGGTGAATGAATTTGTTATAGATGCCACCTTCAGTAACTGGCTTTATCAAAGCTCCTCTATTGTCCACGAAAACTTTATCCCTGTCCATTGTAGCAAGAAACTCTTTTCGCTACACAAAATATTACATAATAATGTTATAAACAAACCCGTTTTGTCATATTTGGATTGGTAGGCCATAACCAATCGTATATTTCTTGACCACCATCACCCAAATCAATACCAAATTTATCTAATAGATCATTTTTAGGAGATTCATGTACATATTTTGTATTCTTCCTGCGTTTGTATGCGATACGCTTTCGTGATTTTACATTGGCCTTTATTTTAGATACCTTTTCTATCCTGTGAGGTATCATTTTCTGATTCCTTCTCGTAAATGACTGTACCTTCCTAGAAGAAACCATATTACCTCGAAATGATCTAGCATTTTTAATGTTGTAAAGCTGCGATTTCAAGTAACATATATAGCACTTTTCTAGCGACTGTGAATTTACATAATATCCACCCACACCTGCAAGTATTGCGATAAAGTAAATCAGTAAGGAAATTCCCGATATATAAAATATTTTAACTAATATCATCGAACATTATCGAACTATGTAATCTCAAATGTGGCCGTTAGAGTAAATCAAAATAAATGTACAATGTAGTATAAGACATAGTATCCGGTATACAGTTACAAAGAATGACATAATATTTATTGTACATTATCTAAGGGAATAAAGGGAATATAATTGTGTTCTACCATAGGATCAATTTTAAATAAAATTATTCGTAGAATCATTGTATTATTAGACATTTGCGAATAGCCATAAAACTTTGTAAGTTTGATATTAAATAAACATATAAATAGTATAGAATGTATAAAAAATAATGGAAATATTAAAAATTCTGCAAAAGTCAAGGCCGAGATCTATTTCGTTCTATAATAGAGTTGACAAGAATTGAATTAATACACATTCACAATAATTGAAAATATACATAGATGATTATTAAGAGTGGTTGTAAAAGATAATTAGAATGTAATAAATATAGAAATTAATGCTTGGTCTAAATTATAACATATTCATTCCCCATAGTTGTCCACTATGATGCGTTGCCAAATCCTTTGAAAATAAACTTTATCGAAAATGCTTTGTAAATGTATGAAATTATTACAAACACGATAGTATAATTGGTTGGAATGTCAGCAAACATTTCGGATATAACAAATCCTAAGGATTTACAATTTTTTGAATCATATGATCATTATACACTGAGCAACCCTCATGCAGGCGTACGTTTTCTTTGATCTTTAGATTTTTTTGAGTTTGATTTGAATTTAGGACCCGCGTTGCCTACAATCAAACGCTTGGACTTATTGTAAACTAAGGTATACATTGTACTGTCGATGTTGTAGGGAACTTGGAGAGGATGATCCTCGTTGCAAGTGTGTTTTTTGTGTAAATATGTGTATAAAAAACTTCAGGTACCAGTATTATAGAACTGAAATAGCTTGTACGCAAGATTTCCTCGATGTAGTTAATAAGCATAGAGAACAAGGTTTGTAATTGTGCAATAGGCACATGTTTTATAATAAACATAGGAACTTGCTCTATGGATACGTTACCTAGTCATCAGTTACATAATATGCGCCATTAATTTACAAATATGACCAGGTTAAATTTCTGTAAAAAGAAATTTAAGATACCTAAGTTTGATTCTTGCGACTGGTAGTAATTATTATATTTGTAACCTAATAAATATAGGCATATACCTACGCAAGCTTTACAAGATGAAATAGTTGATTTATTTAAATGGTAAATTATCCAATAATTAAATTGTTATCGTCTAGTATTTTGGACGATGTTCATTGGAACGACCTGAAGAACTATTTTATATTTGGTATAAATGATACTACCGAGTCTATCGAACTTGGTACGAAGATATCATCCATAATTTTATTTAAAGGAAATGCGTATGTTAAATAGATTTGTTAAATTTCCTAATTACATGTAGGCCTGTTAACATTATACAACACTTGCCATATGCATGTGAAGCAAACAACATTAAGTATGTAACGATATTAAAGAGAGTTAACTTAGGGGATAAGATCCCTACAAAGTGCATTAGTTGTGTTGCCGTAGTAAATTGCGCTGGAAATGATAAAATATCTAAGTTAAATGACACCATCTCTAGACATTTTTAATGAATGTTCATCTAGATATGTCTGTATCATTTTTTGTTCTCTAATTTTTTCCTCAAATGTAACTTTTCTTTGCAGAGTAACTAAATTATTAATCATTAAATTTATTTGCGTAATGTGTTTGCCAGCTTCATACAATTTCTTTATAAGTGATGGTGTGGGAAATATTTTCGCCAGATACATTTCGTTTAATACCTCTAGGGTTCTCTTAGCAGATTTAGATAAAATTGCCATCTCTAATGCCATGCACATCAGTGTGTTTCTCGGTGTTATTTTTTCTTTTAATGCATTCCACAACAAAAAAAATCTACCAGGATCTTTCAACTTCGGTCCCAACATTCTGAATTAATAATATTGACGATTATATTATAATACCTTAATAATATAAAATATGTCATATAATCTGGTTCAACATTGAATAAATCAAAATGTTTCAATACGTCCAATGCATGATCGTAATACTTCCCACTATCATAAACAAATATTATGGCATTCAACAATTTAGTGGTAACATTAACTTTCTTATTGATCATAGAATTAACTATTTGCCAAACTTTACGTATACAACCAATTTTTTCACTCTCCGTCATATCTGCACGGGCAATCTGCTTTGCCAAGACCTTTATCAATGTTATGTACATTTCATCGTCTATTATAATATCCAATCTCTCTGCTTCTGATAGCAATTCCTTAGCTTTACGTATGTTACCAGATATCTCGCATGACTGAATGTTATAATTAAAAGATATCATTACTAGTAAGCGTACTTTCAAAAGATGCAAAATCAGTTGAGAAGTTACCTTATAACCTTCGGCCTTCAATTGTGTATATAGTTGGAAGCACTTATGAAAATACTCACGCCTATAAGATAAACAATTTATTAACTCTTTATAAGTATGATATGTAGGATGCTTATTTAAAAGAAGCATTTCATCGTAAATATTTATGGCCCTTTCAGCATTACGCATGGGTATGCAACTCTTTATCATCGTTGTAAACAGAACTTCATCTGGTTCTATTAACCTCCACGTTCTCATATAATTATATAATCTCCATGCATTAGAAAATTGTTTCTTCGTTACTAATCCATCAATTAATATGGTGTATACAACTAAATCTGCCTTTAAACCATCTCTTTCCATTTTTCTATATAACGAAAAAGCACTAGAAACATCATCTGATACTATGTGAATCTTAATCATTAATGCGTAAGTTCTTAAATCTGGTGAAATTGAATCTGATCTCATAGATAAATATAAATATCTAGAAGTTTTTGCATCCTTTAACTTCATACAACCAATCAATATATTATTGTATGTTTCTGTACTTATCTCTATACCATATTGCTTCATTTCAGACAAAATTGATAAACACTCTTTTAATTTACCGCGTAAACCGCGCTCTTTTATCAAATTATTTATGTTATTGGATATAGAAACACCCTTTTCGATAATAGATTTAACCGTCCGATCTCTATAAATGGAAAGATGGGCATATCTACCATCTAATATGCTATCTAAAAACTTGTAATCAAAATATAACATATTCCTACCGTTTATAATTGATGCAGTTTTGGGATCCTCGGGGATTGTCGGTTTTTCACTGTCTAAATGAATATATTTAAATAAATTTTAAACTTACTATAATCTTCATGCACACAAATAATGTTTTTAATGCTATCCAGTCGATCTTTAGGTCTCAACGATGGATAAAGGATTTGACTTTTGGGGAGGCTTTTACAAATGTCAAGAAAATTTGTATAAGTTTTATCATCACCGATATTATTTTCAAATGAAGAGTTCAATGAACAAGTATCATTATTACTAACAGATTTGACAGATGAAATATTCTTAATAAATTCAGATTTGTCCACGGGAAATCTCCATTTGCTTGGATCTTTAATTCTCTTTAGAGCTATCGTTTCTTGTTTCCATAAACCAACTACCATTGACTTAAAATCTGTCTTTTTTTTGGTATTTAAACAATCAAAAAGGTCTCTTAAATAGCCCTTATTCGGAGACTGTGGTTCTGAGACGGTAATACTTCGATCATCACCTTAGTAAATAGAATATTATTTCAATAACTATAATTACAATCAATACCTGGTAATATAGAACGTTTTTGAATGTCTAACAAAACATTGGTGTAAGGAATTGACAAAGACTTGGTTGGACGCTTACACAAACTTGGCGTTCTCATGCAGTTTGTTTAAAATAATAATGGACAAAATTCTAAATTAGAAGCCAAATGTGTATATATAGAACAATTTCGGTTATATGATACATTCATTTTAAAGTAATGTGATTTATTAAGACTTAAGAAGTCGGCCATTTCAATAATGTATATTAATAGGATAATCTGTTGTCCTCCGTCATATTTTACAATGGACTCAAAACTGGTAAAATAACAAATTCATATAATAAAAATATTACGCGAGAATAATGTTTAATTTCCTAGGTCTGTGGCACCATGTATGTTGAGTAACTTAAATAAGATTACAACACAAAATTGTATATTGTTACTTCAAAAGGCAAAAAATTAAAATATTTACAGTAGCGATGATTTGAAATAGATTTTAGTTTATTGTTTTGACCAAGTTAATGTGCTAGGTAAATTTCTATTGGAAATTTACATATTTTTATCTAAATGTTCATAAATCTATACGCAATAGAGCATATTTTTCAACATCAAATCCTTTGTTTTCATCTAATATTGTTAATATATCGTTGAAGATATAAATTACCCTTTAGTAAGATCAATTCTGTCTTGCTATTGACATTTAATACATCAATTATTTGAAACAGCAAGTTGAACTAAATTCTTTCATATAATTTAAATTTAAAATCTAACCTGTTTACGTATTTGTGGATCTAAACTAGAACATGTGGAAAATAATGATCTAATTATAATATCTAAACGAATTGCGCCATAAATTGTAAATTGCCTAGTAGTTATAGAGGATTCTATATATTGACAAATCTGTAGAGTATAATTAAATGAATTTATTTTTACTAACCCTTTCTACAAGTCTTGTTATGCACATCAAACCAATAGATGGAGCATAATTATGATCAATATGTTTAAATACAATTTCTAATATGCGTACAAGTTCAACTATGAATTCATCATCCTATTACGGGTAAATTCATAACCAATAATATAATACCTGGTAAGAAGAATAACTTTCTTCATCCAAGCAGAAGTCTATTCTAGAAAAGGAATTTAGAGGTTCAGTTATATGTTCCTGAACATTGACATTTCATTTAACGAACTGTTTACCTTTAAAATGTTTAGTGCATACTTACACGTAGTGTCCCGTATATCCTCATATTCGTTTCTAACTAAATCAAGAGTTTGTATAGTGTTTTCAATTAAAAGAGTTTTGTTGTGTCTTCCTATAACAGATATAGCAAATAAATATTGAATTACCTCTAGCAAACTCATTTTTAAAGTACTCGTTCATTTCATCTTGAAATTTTACCAATAAATTTAAACATTCTTCAACATTATTTAAACAATGAATGAAACTATATCTAGAATCTATATATCAATTAATAACGTTATTAAAAAAGGTTATATACACGAACCAACTGTTTCGGGTAATGGTTGCTTCATATTTTTAAAGTGGTCTTCAAGCATATCATACCATCCATGATTAAGATTCTCCAGGTTCTAATATTTAATGATGAACATGATAATTAAAAGTACAAACTCTAGTCCATTTTTCATAAATTTTTTGACTTTCAATTAGATTATGCATTAATATCGACCTTAAATCATTACTAATTACACTGGCAACTTGATTAAATGTAGCACAAGCAGCCTGTATATCTCCAGTACCAATGGCACGAAGCTGCGATTTTTGTAAAACAAAAAAAATGTCATCAACAACTGTACTAGTAGGATTATGATATAGTTCGTCAGGACTCAGGTATATAGTGTCTGCAACCTCTACAGCTTGATGTACAGCCTTTGTAACCAGAGTATGCTCTAGTTTGACATATATACTAAACAAAGATTGTAAAAGTTTTGTGGCAGAACTAAGCTTAGTCAAGCCATCATCACCGAATTTATCACGGTCTTCATTTTTAATAAACAGAGTTTTATAAACAGGTTTTGTAACTTCACTTAATGCAGCTTCAAAATCCAACCACAATGAGCTTATACCAGCAATATCATCTAAAACGGCCTCAAGTTTAGTCATATCACTGATGTTAACGTTTTTCACACTAGAATTCTGCAAAAATCTCTCTATATCTGTGATTGAATTGTCATTGTAGATGTCATTTATAAAAGGGGAAATCTTTGATTTAATAAACCCAATGAATATGCGAGTTGCATCGATTGATGCTGAATTGTGTATCTCCCTGCAAATCTTTATATAATAAACTCCACCCAACTCCAGGTGTACGACTGCTGCTTGACCAAGGAGTAAATTACGTGCGTTTTCAGTAACTCTTCTTAAGGCACTGTGTTCTCCACCTGCCACTATATTGTACCTGTCCGTATCCAAAATAGAACCGGTTTCTATTCGTATGGATGATAAATAAGTATCGTAAACCTCCTTTTCAGCACCAAGCGCCATTGCTAATCTGGTTAAAATATGCGATTGATGCGAATCCATATTTGACCTCAGTTTGTCAAGAGTTATTTGACGTAAAGAAGCTAAATCTTTACCTATGTAACCGTTAGATAATACTCTCAAAATATCATCCCAGTGACCAGATGATTTGGACAATTCGGTGGCGTGTATGTACCTTTCTATTTCACCAGATATATCATGATAATTGTCATTTTTAAAAAAAGATATTAATTTAATAGCAGAATCATGTATGATTCTCAGGTTTTCTACTATTTTTACAGCTGATTTAAGGTTGTTTAAGGCATAGTCACTAGAATCCGCTGACGTTTTTAATTCCTGCCAAAATGACTCAACTTCTTTGAAGTCTTTATTTGTGTTTATATGTACATCATATAGAGGTAGTTGTTTCAAAAGTTTGGTTGTATTTTGTAATTGCCGTAAGACTGTAGCATCATAACTCCCTAACTCATTTAATATATTTTGTTCTATCTCAGATAAACAATTATACACATGTTTTATAGAAGACATAATCGGTCAAACAATATTCATAATTGTAATCATAAGAGAGTGTGTCATGAAAAATCGTCGCGGCACCCCGACACCGTAACATATAAATTTTGCCGATATATATATTTAAATTTATATAGATAATAAAGTAATCTGATATTATAGGTCGTCATATTTAACACTAGGTCTACAATACTCGTCATTGGCGAATGTAACGATTTGATCCTACAAAAAAGTGTAAATATACTAATCAAATACGTACTCTTTTAACCTGAGGTTTATCAAAATCATAATACTCTCTACGCTTGCGCTTATTAGAATTTCCTAAATAGAATATGTCATAGACATTTAACCAAAAACATACCCATTCTGTTAAACTGATCACCAACTCTTTTATAAAAATCACTAGTTGTAGTATCAAAATCAGATACTGGCTTCTGTAATACCGGTATTGATACTAACCTCTCAAACGGGTTACACTTGGTATCTCTATGTGCATTGAAAAATAGTTCCCTCATCTGAGGTAAACCACATTCAACGACGATTTTGTCGTACGAATCAGAATGCTTTAATTTAAGATGCTTCCATACGAATTTTGGATCGTTGAATAATTTCTTACATAATTTGCACCTAAACCTCTCTGGGCCATCTATGACTGAGTTCAAATTACAAAATTGTTTCCACCTTTCTTCAATAAGTTGACTATCTTCAACATATTGAGGGGGTGCCAAATCACTATTCAATATATGTAGCGCAAATGATTCGACATCTTTCAACCACTGAATTTGTGCGTATGATACTTTAAATGCGCTAGTCAATTCCTCTTCCCAATCGTTTGCCTGATTATTCAAATGGTCTTTATCATTGGATATTATGTCTTTGGAGTTGTCCCAGGACGCAAACTTCACATTTACATTATCACTCGTTAGACCATCCTCATTATCAAACAATTCATTCGTTAAATCAACTCTAACGTGACCAGCACCACCCATGTCCCATAACTCAATGTAATTTTGAGCTTTCTAATTAATATATTAATTATTATATTAAGTAAACATACAATTCTACCATAATAACAATAACTATGTACCATCCGTAAATAAATTAAATACAAATCCAAACGACTATAATATATAATAAAAAATGTGTAATCACTAACAATTTAATATCTAAGTCCTCGGGTAACAGATCAACTAATGTATTGTCAGTTCTACCAAGTTCAGCATCTATAATAATTATAAACCTTTAAAAATGCTTAACATACCAAGCTTCTTTATCAATTTGCCAGTTAATGTCAAGTCCCTCATTATTACTATGGGATGAGAACATATAGGAGGGCATATTCTCATTATGCATCGTTCTTTTGGTGGATTACAAGGCTCAAAACGCAAAAGAAAATCTTGAACTCTAAAAAATAGCAAGGGTTAAATGATATACATACGTTAAATGATCCATATTCAAATCGTCACATAATTTTTTAATGTTTTCGTTCTCTGGCACAGTTACAAACACAGTTCTAACCAAATCATCCTTTTCGGCGACATAAAATATAGAATCGCCAACACGATGCTACATAAAAATATATTAAACTGCTTCTAATATAATACCTTTACAGCATTTATAACTTCAAACTTGAATACCCTTTCAGGTACATCTACCAATAATACAGAATTAAGAGGTGTACTGAATGATTTTCAATAAGAATACGAAAATAAAAAACTAACGTCAACGGTAGTCTATTACATAAACTATCGTCCTTAGGATATTCTAGTGGTATTTCATAAGCCCAATCATTATAAGTATATGATACGTCCGAAGAATTTTGGAACTCATCGGAGATACGAGACACTCCATATAAGCGCTTGAAACTAATTTCTAACAATAAATCTTTGTATTTTCCCGATTCATAATCCTGTATCATCATAGGATAATCAAATATAACACGTACTGCAATAAATTGCGAACTCCTAGCCAAAAATGCATTCTTAGTCACCAAATAATCCTCTCTCAAGTAATATGGATGAAACTTTTCACGAAAAAATGTACGATGCTATAATAATTTATATTATTTATTACATATATTTAAATACTAACTTCATATTTATCATAATATAATGTAATTTCATTATTGAGAAATTCATAAAGGTATTCGCTATATTCTTCAGCAGCCTTTTCGGGTGAAATTTCATCATCCTATATTAAATATTACAAAATACAACAATAAATTAACGAACTTTAAGTGAGACGAATTGCTTAAAATTTAATACGCGGTGCTTTTCATTCCCATAACCATAGTATTTCCTAAATCCATAGTAATATCAATAGCACAACAAACCTTTTCCGTTGTAGTGGACGCATAGCGATTTTACCCATCTTATTCATAGCCATAACTAAATGATTATGATTCCAAATTATGCGATTATTTAATATGACAGTGTTATTTGCGAAATATATCTAACACAAGATCCAATTAATTCAGATACTCTTATTATAACTTTTTAGAATTAGCATCTCTACATATTAACCCGTTTATAATCAAAAATTAAGATCATTATCCAGATTCATACTATACTGATTGAATTTATCAATTGAAAGACTACCAAACTAAATTAGAAACTCCAGAAGAACAATGAATATTATATTCCCAAAATACATCTCCTATGATTGATATGATAATATTTCAGCAATAAGATAAAATTGGATAATCGTGGAGAGTGTTTATCTACATCTATTATAGACGGTGGGGGACACCAATCGTTTCGACTGCTAGAATATTTGTTATTATAGTTTATAACTAATCCCATATTAATAAAAGAACGTGTATATATTTCTCTTTTAGTCTATGTATAATATGTGATTTTTCCTTTATTATTCCATTTACATGTTATGGGTGATGTAAACAATTATAAATACCTTTCTTCTACAGTTGATTATAAAAAATAAATGTCGTTAATCCTATAAAATTGTTGTTTTGATGTAATGAGTATTTGTTTTAATTTAAAATATGATCTCATCTAATACACTATCTAACCGGATAAACATTAATTATTTAATCGCATTTAATTATATATCGCACTTATAAACGATTTCAAAAATGTTTTATTAATGATATCTATTATATTTAGCTTTATCCGGCCTCTATATATTTATAATCGTAGAGTTATATCACTGTTGGTCGTGATTCTCAAAAAGGCTAAAAACTGGAAACTTTGATAATGCTAATTAGTATATTTATTTTTATTATTTTTAATATGATGGTTAATGAGCCTATTATATCTAATTCCTTAATGTATGTCATGGGCGGTAGCTATCCTACTTTATTCATACAAATGCTAAATCGCAACAAAATCTTGTTAGACAGAACCAGCTACAAGACTAGGGTTTTAAGTGTAATAAACGACAAACTTATTGAATCGTCAAAAATATTCAAAAAAGGAACCGTTGTTGACTACAAAGGTGGTACTACATTCGTGGTCAAACTCGACGCATGTGATAAAAGGGTAACTTATATTTTATAATTAACACTGTATATTCACAGCTATTATGTGACCTGGCTGGCAGGCTTGTAAAGAGAAGAGTACGAATAAGTATTAATACCAAGGTTAAAATAGAGCTTAATCTGTTATTTCCAGAACGTGGTAGAATTGTGGAAAGGTATAGTATAAGATAAGATCAATATAAATAGAGATCATCATATTTTTGCCTTTGAATAACATGTAGGTATAAGGGTTATATTCATTATTCAATTTATTGTTGGTCTATATTGAAAATATACAAAATCAGCAATAATTACATTAAATACTATTTTGCCATTAAAAACTTTTTTGTGCTGATATATTAAAATTAAAATTTGAATCAGGTACTATTATAGTTGGAATACATTTTTAGAATACGCATAACCGTTATAAATGGGTCGTTATTTCCTAATTTCTCTACGAGCAAAATTGTATGTACAATATCAGAATTGCTCATGTGCTATATATGTCGGTAAATAACATTTAGTTTGTATTCTTACTTCGATTAATACAAAACGATCCTTTTCAGACATTGTTAGTTGTTTAATTGTTTTGTTGTTCTGTATAGATTATGTTATTATCTCTCATGTACATACCAAAATGAAATCATACTTTATATCATCGGATAGATCATCAAGACTGTACACTCCTTCAACCTTGATTGTGTAATTTACAAGATAAATGGGAAATAACTTACATGCGCTAATTGTATATCCTTAAGACTATCACCCATTTTAATAGTCAATGTCTGTAATTAATGGAAATGATAAAATTAGATTAAAGTACATTTAACATATTATCTAATTTGTACATCGCGGAACGCTTCGTGTTCGATTCTATGATAGTACATGGAATGTAACTCTGTGCAGCTTCGGCGAATATACCAACCTGTAGGTTATATAAAACCTTTTAGATAAAGTATAATACCAATTGCTTTAACTCTTCCTTTCTGTATTCGTCGTCACCCTTTAAGCAATCACTTATAGACTAGAATATAAGTCTAATTTTAAAAAAAATACCTCGTCATCATCATGATTACGCTTAAAAACACAGCTACCGAATATCATATCAACTGTCTTTGCTAATTTGTCCATAAACAAACTAGTACAACTATCCATAATTACACTAAAATTGATTTATATTATACATCAAATAAAATAATAAGTATGTGTTAGAATATAGTCCATATATTTTGGGAACAAAAAATATTAACCTTATAATACAATGTGCATCAAATAAATTCCATCGAATAAACAAATTACAAAACGAATGTGTTACGAAATAAATTGAAATCTAATATGCAATCCAACAACCTCATACCCAAAAAAGAACGTTTGTCTTATCTATTACATTTCTTATTTATTTTTAATTAAAAGCTAAATAAATAATTAAATATACTTATATCCATTTAAACAAATATCTGTATTATGCTTATAAACCTGTCATGTGTTGATTAAATTTACACATCTACTTTCCATAGTACAATAATACTAGTTTTTGACCATAATTATTGTTACTTGATACGATTTTATACAAACTAAGTCTATTGTATTTTAGTCATCAGTGTTACCCTTGCCACGATCATAACTTATATTCATTCTGAAGGTAAAAATATTTTCTTTAATCATTCACATGGTTTAAATTACTGTCTAATATCAAAAAAAATAGTAGTAGAAGTCGATGAAAATTATCAGAAAATATGAACCGATCTTTTTACGTGTTCACCTTGTTTATGTATGATATTCGTCTGTGCTCTGATAATAATATAAGTCACCAATACATCCAAAATTGGTTTGAATACATTGTTAACCATCCATAATTACTATATATGTCGATATATATTCATTAATTTGTGTTTTACTTGTAACTTAGGGTTAAAAGTAGACGTGATATTGATATATGTTTTACACAAATCCCTCATTATATTCATCGTGTATCTACGATGATTCTAACATTAGTAAGAATAATGTTGTTCTCTTGTTACATGAGCTATATGCTTTCTGTAAAAAATGAAAATTTATTGGATAAACCGTAAACATCAAAAGTATGATTCGATTAGTGAAGTCGATATTCATAAAAAAAATCCTCCACTAATATCAAATGAAATTCCAAAACCAATTAACTTGCGTAAACAAATATCGAGAGGAATTTGCGAATATAACCGCGGTCAACTTTGGAAGGATCTGACTAAGGCATCTTACTACCGTGGTACGTTTGAAATCATACTATAACTCAAAAAAGTGTAGAATCACTGCCAAACAACATATATGGATGTTTACAACAATCATTTAACAGTGAAATAGATGAAGAAATTTTAAAGGATGTTAAAAGGACGTTTACAAACATTAGAGTATTTAGAACTCACACTCTTCAGAGATCTTTGTTTAATGTTCTACGAGCATATGCTTCTCTAAACAAAAGCATAGGTAAATTATTATATATAAATGATGTATTAATATAGGATATTGTCAAGGTATGGCATTTATTGTAGGAATGCTACTATTATACATGAATGAAGAAGATGCATTTTTTACCATGGTAACATAATTGTTATATATTATATTATTCAAATGTAGATTGGTATACTAGAAAAACACGATTTAAAGTCATTATTTTCACCAGAGATGAAATTAATGGAACAGTATTCAAGAGTGTTAAATATACTGGTTAAAAAAAAGTTACCAATGTTTGTTATAATATTTATCAATATGAATATCTTAATAATATAGATTATACAACCATTTACAAGTGAATCAAATTTCTGTAGATATATTTTCATTCCAATGGTTTCTAACATTATTTACATACAATTTTACCCCTAATGCGGCAGCTCCACTTTGGGATATTTTATTATCTGAGGATAGAGATATACTATTCTTAGTTGCTATAAACATATTGGAATCAATAGAGGTAAATCATATTATATTAGTAATAAGTTTATATTTGTAGTCAATATTGATAAATGAAACGCAAAATGGAATATTTGAAGTATTAAATAATCTTACAATGTATGTGAACACGTATTCAATTATACGAAATGTTTTAAAGGCCAATAAACTTTCTAATATTAAAAATGTAACTAATAAATATATAAATAAATAATAAATTAATTACCAATCAACGTTTTGCAAGGTATGATAATAATTCAGAAACTTCAAGATAATCATTTAAATAAAATTTGGCCTTGCTTGGTCTTTTGCCTACTGTACATGAAATGTAGTTATCTAATTGTTCATCTATCTTAGATTCATCAATTAAACTATCGGATGTGCCATCTTTATTACTAACACGGTTACACAAAGTATTTAACGCTTTAAACATCTCTTCGTCTGAACGGTCATCACCTATGCATAAAATAAAGTCAAAATCCCCAAATAATACAGAATACTTCTTAACAACATTTAAAAATGTGTTACCTTTATTTATACCTTTCAGTTTAACCTCTACACGACCCTTTCCACGGTGAACTTCAACGGGAAATCGAGCCATAACCTCACTACATTTGTTATTAATTAAATTATAATATAAAAAACATACCAAAGTACAGGATATAGTTCATTAGCTTGTATAGTGCCAAATTCTGGATCTGAATTGTGATATTGGAATGATACAGCACTACCATCAATATCCAAATAACTTCCAGGTGTACGTTTGGCATATTGCTCAAGTATCTGTGTAGCAGCATCTTTCCATGACTCTGACACTACCTCATGAGTACAATACCATTCATTACCAGAAACAGCTGGCAGTTTAATATCATATCCGTGCTCAGCACACATACCAACGTTGTCAAATTCACCAAACCATGATTCCATGATCTTCTTTACCCTACAGCTAATCAAAACAATAACGTTACGTTTATCAGATGCTAATATCCTCAAACTTTCCAAATTTATTTCTAATGGAGCACTGTGCAATTTAATCTGTCGCTTCATTTCACTTGTAGAACGCACACGAGCATCAGACAGATTGGGTGACAACGTACCCTCACAGTCTAAAAATAATAATCGTCGTTTTGAATTTTCAAAATATTTTAAAACGTATTCAGGATCAAGCAATTGAAAATTGCTAGATACAGAATATGTTTTGTATGTCCTACCAAAACCCCAAGTTAAATGAATCATATTATCCTTCTTTCTGGCATAAAATAATTCCTTAACAAAGTCCTCAACCCATGTAATAGTATCATATGACATCAAATAATCCACATCGCGTCTACAGGACTCAATACTATCCTCCAAACTTCTAGACATGACAGTATCTAAAGCGTCCATAACACTTTCCATGTGCCATGGATTAACTCTTACAGCAGACAATAAAGTCTTACTAAATCCTGTAAATTCACTGACAATGGCAGTGGCGGCCATTCCCTTCCTGCAAAAAATGTATTCGAATGCAGCCAAATTAATACCACCACGAATGGCGGTATCCATAAAACAATCGGCTGCCATGAATAATGCATATTTTTGTTCAGTTGTAATATTACAATTAAAAATAATATGAGTGGTCTAAATGTAAATAATTTGTTAACACTGTGACAAACCTGAAAATCTGCATTAATTGCATGTACCAATTCACGGAGCTTTATGAAAATATCTACATTCCCTTCCCATAATGTATCCATAGTACAAGCATGTTGTACTAACAATACTTTACCACGAGCATTCGGATACGCACGTAAAAATCTTCTAAAAGCTTTAAACTTAAGTACAAGACCAGAAAGACGGGTATCTCGATCAACTGAAGCTATTATAAATCGGTTTGGCCATTTCTTTTTTAGATCTTCTACAAGTTCTGGAATACGCGTGTTATCAGCAATTTTTTTCATCAACATGTCAGGTTGTATGTGAGCGTGTGACATTCTGACCATCACCTGTCTTCCATTGTACTCGATACGTAATACACCACCAACAGAAAAATTAAATTCCAATCCAAGTAACCTTCTGCACGAAGTCAAAAATTGTCGAGCAAATTCGAAATAATGAAATCCAATCAAATCGGCACATAACATGCTACGCAATATCTCTTCCCTAACCGCCAAGCATGCAAACAAACTACAAGATGGAAACAAAGCGTGCATAAAAAGTCCTATATTCGCCGTTCTGGTCTTTCTAGTTATAAAGTGTGGGACCATTAACAATTTATAATCATGTACCCATATATAATCGTTGTCAGATATACATTGTGCAACCACTGATGCATAATAATTATTAACCTTCAGGAAAGATTGCCATAAGTCCCAGTTGAATTCTTTCTGCTCTACTATATCCCACAATCCAATGTTATAAAATAAGTTCCACATGTATATTTGACAAAATTTTAGCGACTTCTTCAATTCACCTCTAGGAATAAATACGGGTATGCAATCGTAAGACAAAAGCAATTTACGAATTTCCTCCTGTTCCTCTTCAGTAAATTCTACTACGTATTGACCATCTTCACTGTTTGTATTTTCCATATTTAGTAAGTCATGGCGTTTTGTGCCACGGTCCACAGAATCACCACGCTTGAATGCACGAGAACCACTAAAAGTTTTATCCTCAAAATATTCAGCATACTTAGTATTAGTATTGAAATCATTTTTAGAATCGCTCTCACTTTCAGCAGTAATCGAGCATGCACCTATAAAGCGCATCCTATTATTATAACGATTACGTAATTCCCACATCATTGACGTAAGAGGTGTATTGCTATCTCTTATGCCAAATGTACCATCTGATTGACGAAAAATCTGTATAGGTAGACGTGAAGATACGTAATAAACCATGTCATTTGAGTCCAAATCACACGTGCCCAAATCTTGTGCAATTCTTAAATGAGCATTTGGGCTCCTCTCGTATGAGCGCAAGCCTGTTGATTGTACCCCTTCTGTATCCTTATCCTTAAAAGTATACTTAGAGCATTTGTTACGATAATAACCTTCATCATCTTCTACTAGCATTTCATTACCTGTTGGTTCTAGTCTCCGCAAGGATGAGTCACACCATCTCAGGAAATTACCCCTATCATCTAATACAGCATACCTATATTCCACCACTTGTTTAAGTGGAAGGTGTACAGGAGTATATGAATTCCATATATCTTCTGCAATGTCACTCACGGCTAATTCGTGAGCATATTTAGTATTCCAATTACCTAACTTGCTGTCTGATCCTACAACAATAAGCCTATTTCCAAATTCCAATTCTGCACGATAGCGAAAATGTACAGCAGTGTAAAAAACCATTGTCAAACTGGGAGAAATAATTTATAGAATACTGTATCTCAATATCCAAACAAAACAAATGTCCAATGTTTGATAGAGCACTGATAAACTCTATTATAAATCCTCTCCAAAATGCTACATTCTAGTGTTATAAAGTTAGTGAGATATGGCGTAAGTCTTTAAAAATATTGAAATGATTTAGACTTAAGAATCATCTTCGGGACGAAATATAAATCCCCTTTAGCACTTAGACACCATCCAGATGAAATTAAAAAAGAATAAACTAATGTATTATATTTACATAAACGGTAATATTTAACAAATTTCCAAAATTAAAGTTTCATAATATAGTGGACGATCACCACCAAGAATTTACATAGTTGTGGGATTGCGAAAGGATTCCCGTATATTATGCTCTATAATTTAATAAATAAAGTGTTATGTTTATAAGTAAGATATGTTAGTTACCACTTATCATTTGGAATGAAATAGTAAGTATTTACACATATGAGGTCGCTCAATATTATAAATCTATTAACTAATGAAATGATAAGTACTTAATAATAATCTTTATAACATTAATATTGAATATTTCGCTAATTAGTGTGTAGAACTATTCAAACCTTCCCTTTACCTTCGAATAATTATAGCATATCTTGGTCATTTGTTCTACCAGCTTTACTTTATATTTTACAGTTTGTTTTATCCGATATGTTACTGTGCATTTATAACTCCCTGTGCGGAAGTGTTTGTGCAATTGGTTGGAACGTTCGTGATATGTGGGACTTCTATGATTTTCTGCATTGTCCTGTTTGGAATGGATTCCATTTATGAACTTCCCAAGTATTTTTGGATTGGTATCCTTTCTACATAAATTTGTGCTTTTATCTTTTAATAATTTACTTTTAACAGGTCCTGATGTACCTTTATCAAAGCTGTTTAATTCAGATTCTGTGAATTCAGGTTCAACTTTGTGCTTTTCTATGGTTGGAATCTTTTCTACTGGAACAGTATGTGTATCTGTTGTTGGATGTGTTCTACGATTGTTCGTGTCTTTCACAACCACATCGTTGATAGCTATGTCCGATGGCGTGTTGCATTCATTGATGGAATTTATTTTACTACTTATCATTAGTTGAATGATATCATGAATGGAATCTCCGGCTGTAATGTTGTAAATTAAAGTTATGATTTGAGAACGTGTATGTAGCACGGATGGCCGAGCGGTCAAAGGCGCCAGACTCAAGTTCTGGTGGGCGAGAGTCCTCGTGGGTTCGAATCCCACTTCGTGCAATTTATAATCATAATTTCATCATTAATATTTAATTCTTAATTTTATTTGTTTATAATTATTGTTTTAAATATCGATGATTTAATATTTTTAATGTCCGTCTATGTTATTGTTAAATGTGTGACTTACCCACTGGCATTGATTCCGATATCTGTTCCCTTATTTTTATGAGTTCATCTATCTGTGAACAATTCGCAATCATACATAAAATATTCTCTGTGTTTAAATTCTCCCTAATTTTGTTTCTTCTTGTTCTGTCACAATCTTCATCATTCTTATATTCCGTCTCATTTGTGCTGATATCTCCTTTAACATCATGGCATATAATTGTAGATTCCATATCATTTAATATGTCTGTATGAGTTTGCTCTTCTACATCGTTATTCGTAACTTTTATGTGGCATTCAGGTATTAGACCTTCAATTAGTAATTCCTTACTTGGATCGTTTTTGTTTCTCGTATATTGTAATATTTCTCTGGCCATTTCGTACTGTCTTTTAAATTTCGTTGAATCTTCACGGAGAATATTAAGGTGTATGTGACTGCTCCTCTTTCTAGCTTCACCCTTATGCATTAGGACGACCTAGTGATAGTTATAATAATAATTTTGTCTGATTATACCTGGTATAATGGCTCTATATCGATGTTTAACGTCATTAAAGAAAATGTTACGTGTTCTATAAATATTGGTTCTAGTTCATCGAACGTGTTGCAACAATCCTCAAGAACATTGAGGTAAAATAGTTTGTAACTATTAGAATAAGCTAATTCATTCACATCTATACTCTCATCGTCTCTATTTGACATAGTTTTTTGTGATATTGATAATTTAGTCCGTTTTGAATAACGTAATAATGAATTTTTTCCAAATAACATGTCATCATATAACTTATCCGTAGAATTATATAATAATGTATCGTACATTATCATCAATAATTCGGTACATTTTGGTCTGTATTTGTTCATTTCTGTCCTTGCTACGAATTCTAAACAATCATAAATGTGATTACTTAAAGGCTTGTCATATATTCCTAAGATTCTATTATGCAACAAGATGGCATCATCATATTCAAGATTGTTAAGATCATCCAGTAGCCTAACATTGTTATGAGCAATAGCATATGCGCATCCAATTTCTATCATCATCTTATGATCAAGCAAGTGTAGTTTGCTGATGATCTTGTCTATAAACCTATTGAAATATGGTATCGTGTCAAATGGCATTTTCATGATGGTGTTGAATATAATCATAGGATCATTTTGAATCTGCAATTTATCAAAAACTCTAACAATCCTATTAAGTATTCTTGTTGTTATATCATAATTGACCATAAAATCAAATTGCATTTCAGTAAATCCAAACAACAAATAAATAGAAGTATACAAGTCCATATCATTAATGTAATCGTTTATAACTACAATAATCTTTGATATCAAGCTAGATAGAAATATCCTGGATTCCGGTTTGATAGTATTCAAAATAATTACGATGTCATCTAGTGTCAATGTTTCAAGAACAGTTATATTATTCAAACTGGTGTTGAGCATCTTTTTAAGTATTTCTTCTGATACAAGATCCATTTTACTGCAAAAAAACAGTGCATAAACCAAGTATTGAGTATTTTCATAATGGTATTCAATGAATTCGTTAATCAAAATCTTACATACATTTTGGAACTCAATATAAATATTCATATGATAGAATGACCATAATAGTGACAGAATTACAGTTGAATCTATGATATGTAACCCCTTTTTTGCAATCTCTAGTAATTTGTCTCTCCTTTTTGCCTGTGATTTTAAAATATCAGAATCTTTAACTTCAGAAGTGATATTGTCTATCAATAATGGAGGTGCACATTCGTATGCCCATAATCCACCCTTGTTTAGATTCGCTGGTATAAATCCCTTGAATGAATTAAGTGATATTCTCGATGTATCAGTATGACTTTCGGAATGTTTCCTAAGTCCAGAAACTAGGCCAATAGCCAATGAAATCCCATCATTTTTGTTCTTTGAATTTGAAGATTTAATAGAGAAGCCATAAGATAACGTTTGAAGTAAGATGTCATTTTTTGACCATTTTACAACTAGCATATAGTATTGAGTCCTGTTTTTATTATCTCTTGACAACTGTACAGGTGATTTACCAGTATTCGGTACCGAGCGAAATACACAGGACGAAAATATATCATTCAAATATCCCACCAAAACTTGGCCCTTGTTTAATTTATGAAAGCTATAATAATAAAACTTACAGTTAGAAATGTCGGAAGTTTACGTGTTTTATCTGTATTAGAAATATTTGATGATAATTCTTTATTATTACCAGACGGTAACTGCATTTCCTTATCTTTCATAGTTCATCGTATGTAACATATCACTTTACAAAATTTGTTGTCACGTATCTCACGTAATTTTTAATTATGATATTATAATGTAGTCAAACTGGCAACTAATTTCTCATAAATCTAACAGAAAGTGCGAAATAGGCGTACTCCTCTAATTGATACAAGACATAAACTGACTACATGAGATTGTCTGTATATACATTTTGAAATTAAATACATTATGATAAATAAGATGAATTAAACAAAACTTAGTTAGATCTCGCCTATCTACTGTATAATCGTAATTTAGCAGTGATAGACACAAAATTCGGCAAGAAAAAGGATCGAATGGGTTTTGCTGACGTCTCTGAATTATAGATTAATTTATAGAGGATGACAGAGTGTATTATGTTGAACGAGGCTAAAAAAGGTATGATGAAGTATAATTAGACCTCTATAAGTTGTACGCGTATAACAGAGATAAAAATTGCGGGTCTATTAAACATTGATGCAATTATAATGACTAATTCCATTGAATATAAGTTAAATAAATATGTAGTCACCTAATAACCAACTCGGAATCGAATGAACTAACGTGATAAAGTTACTAATGTGGAACCGATTAGCACCAAATTAGCAGTAACAATATGTCTTCCCACTGAAATGGAATAGAAAATAAATACAATGTTTGTTCTCCTCCAGTTTAATGTAATAATCAGTGGGAGCACAATATATATATATATAGATTCCTAAATAATAAAAAGTCTATTCGATGGTTTATAATTTAAACTTTAAGGAAATGAAAAAATATATTTTAGATTCTTGTTTTTTTTATTATGCTCTGAATTGATTAAATAATACATGTGTTTCTTATTTTAACTGTTTTCGGTGACTCTCAGTTGTGTTCCGTTGACTAAGTGGCGTACTATTTGATAGAGATGTATATTGACTGTTTAAGTGTTATAGAACAAGAATATATAGTATTATCCTTGTTGATGCATTCTATATCTAGTATTTATAGCAATAACGGTGAATCGAAACTTATATGGGAGTATATTGCTGTTAACTCTATAAATGGATGAAAAAAAGTCGTTTTGTGATTCCAACGTACATGATGTACCTGTAATAGTGCTTTCCGGTGGTCTATCTAACAATTTTAGGGCGTTATGTAAGACGATACCTAAGGCCTTGTTAAAAGTTGGAGACAAGACTTTGATTTACAACACATTGCATAATTTGTATGTATCCGGATTCCGAGGTTAGATCAAATATTTATGTTTAACACTAACTTTAGATATAAGAATTATCACAAATAAGGAATCTGTTGACGCCATAGAAGAACATATTAAATTGGAATTTACCGCTGTGCTTTCTATGATATCTAATGTGTCTTTAGATAGGTCACCTAATATTACTGTTTATGGTCTTATAAGTGATGATGTACACTTTGGAACTGTAGATGTGATAAGATACATCTCCAATCTCGTGGAAGGTGATTTTCTCATTGTTCCTTGCGATATCCATGGAGTATTTGATTTCAAATGCTTATTAATGGAACATTTGAAAAGTAAAAGGTTATGTACTGTAGCCCTTATGGATGATGATACATTAGCAAACAAGGGTGATAAATCTAGACTACAGATAGATAAGTTAACTCTTGGAGGAAATGACATGGTATACTGGAATTATAAATATAGAGTGATAACTACATTGGATGATAACAAAAACCAAATCATGGGACTTTCTCACTCCATAACTATTGAAAGCGGTGATGATTATAAAATATTTAAATGGCACCTATTGACGCATCCACAATGTAAGATAAGAAAAGATCTTGTTGACCCTCATATATACATTTTCTCTGATAACATTTTCAAAATTATCAATAGTTCATCGTTTGAAGGCTCAAGTATTAGGGTTTGTTAATATAGTTTTTTTCATTAATTAATAGTTGGATCTGATACCATACATTATAACTATGCAAGAAACACCAAGTATAATCTGTAAGTTGTGAAACCTATAAGTACTCAAGATACATTAGCCTTGATCCGCCCAAATGAGGTCACTGATCTTTGCCACTCAAATTACTGTCTAGATCAAGATTCGAATGATATCACAAGAGTATTTTACTTTCTAGCCAACGGTTCCAACTTCAAATGTCAGAGAATCAATAGTATAGACTCTTTATTTTATGCAAATATGTTGTGTGTTAGTCGCACTAGGACATGTTCATCTAAAATCGGCGGGAAGGTACATTTATATTAGTAAACACCATATGTTCAGGTTAAAACCACGATTATAGGAAAGAATACTAACATAGATACAAATATAAATATAAAAAATTCAAGTATAGGTACACTTATCATACAAATAATAAACATAATGTTACAGGATCTAATGTAATTATCGGAGAGCGGGCTAAAATAACAAATAGTGTTATTATGGATGGATGCATATTGAAGAATGATGTAGTGATAGACCGATCCATTATCGGAGACTCGGTTACAATCGGAAATAATACAACGGTATGTACGAATTTATAATTTTACTCATATATTACAGCTTAAAAATACTATAGTTTTGTCTAACGCGAATATACAGTGTAATACATATGTAGAGAAGGATTTTATACCACCTTTTATTGATACGCAATGAAATTAAACGTTTAACCGTTACTATGTCTTGAAATTTTCATCAGTGGTAAATATGTGGTAATCCCTTATGTCTCACATATTTATTAACCATCTAGATAAAACTCCTATTTACACATAATTATTCAACACATCGCTACCTTTATATATTATATGAAGTGCGTTCATTACTGGTGGGGGTGATTCCGTTGTGTTGTTAATGTTTTTTCTTTACGCTTTAATTGAGTTCATATATATTAATTTGTAATTATTTATAACATTTGCCATGTACTCCAATTCTTCGTATCGTCAAAATCGTTTAGATCCCTATAATTCTGAAGTGCCTCGGGACGATGATGTACGTGAAAGTGTTTCAGTAAACAGAGGGCATAGGGATGATGGATATAGATCTCACAGACGTGGTAGATATCGCTCGTATTCGAGGGATCGTAATCGCAAAGATCATGATAGATATAGGCATAATTCTAGGGACGTAGATAGGTATAGATCACGATCCAGACACCGTTCCAGGAGTAGGAAAAGAAACAATCCAGAGGATGATGGATTATTATTGAATAGAGATATTTCTGAAAGTCATGCAAGATCTAGGGCTGCTGAAAGGCGTAGAAGAAAGGCCCAGGCAGAGTGTATTAGAAGAGCTGGAGGATTTCAAAAATTAGCTGATCAAGAGGGACACCAAACTGTTAGACTTTTTTGGGATGGATTTCAGTGGATTGCTAAAACTGGTCAGACGACCATATTAGGAGGTGATCCTGCTTTGATGAATTCTACTAGAAAGTTGAGGAGGTTATATTTTGGCAATTTACCAATCCATATGGGATTAACTGAGTCAGGTTTTCAGAATTTGGTATGGAATGAAATGAGAAATCGCAATTTTTGTAATGATCCTAATGTATCTCCTGTATTATATGTATGGTTTGCAAAAGATAAAGGTAATTATGGGTTTGTAGAGTTTGCTACAGTAGAAGAGACCGAACGAGCTTTAACTATGGATGGTATGAATTGTATGGGTGTTCAGGTACGTGTTTCTAGACCAAATGATTATTCTGCTACGACAATGAAGAATGTAACACAACAACAACCACAGGCGTCGGTGCCAACTGTATCTGATCCAATGTATGCTTTGAGTGATACGTTTAAAGGAACGTGTTTAAGACTTGTTCAGGTTGTAGTACCTGAATCTATAGAGGATGAACTTGAATATTTAGATGTATTGGATGATGTTAGGGAGGAATTCGAAAAGCATGGTAAGACCAAAAGTTCTGCAATTATATTTCCTAAACATAAAGAATTATATAAAGATTTTGAAGTTGGTGATATACTTTTGGAATTTGTTGATAATGAAGCATTATTATCATCAGTACAGAATATGTCAGGTAGAAAGTATGAGAATAGGCCTATAGAAATGAGACCTTTTGATGAACATATTTATAATTCAATTGTCAATGATATTATTAAAGATATAGAGCAAATGGATAAATAAATCAAAATAGATTATCAATAATTTATATTTTAATTAAACTGTTTGAAACTGTATTTATATATTTTTATTTATGAGATCGCGTCTATTGGTGTAAAGAGCATTTGACTTGTAATAAGTACATGTAATATAGCCATGTTGAAATATTATTAATGATATCAAAACTAATTTAAAATTGGTAGATTTTGTTGATTTTGTCTCTTTAATTCCCTCTTTCTTCTCACTTTTCTAAATTAAATATTAACAAATAAAAGGTATAACATACTTTCTATCTATAATTAAACAATCTATGAATATTCTTCTACATGTTATACCTCTTTCTTCCTCCTCTGAATCAACCTGAATTATAATATATTTATTGTTAATAATTATATATATACCAAATTTTTATATCGTTGTACATAATATTCGTATGTTGTAATACCTTTCCATGTTAAATATAAATGTAATATTAATATTTGCCATAAAAACACCAAATCAATACAATTTACAACAAAGAATGAATATAATAATGTATAAAATGGAACATTAGTTTCATATCCATAATATTCATTCCAAAGTGTCAATGGCGTACCATATAATTGATTATTTATTATAATATGTATACATAGTGCTGTAATTGATGTTACAAATAAGCTTGCAACTATTATTAGAGAGAGAAATAACTTATAGTTACTTTTACCTATGCAATTATTCACCCATACGCAATGATGATCAAATCCGATGACACATTTATTACAAATATTACAATGCTTACTTGAAGAATCTACAAATTTACATACATCGCAATAACCTTTTTTGTTATTAACAATTGACAATTCTAAATCTACATTATCCGTTCTTACTGAAGTTAAAGTTTTTGAGTCACTATACAAAACATTACGAGAACACCCATCTATTGGATCAACAAACGATACAAATATAAATAATAAAAGTACAAATATAAATAATAGAGTAATTAATACTGATATAACGCGATTAACATCATTTATTGATGGGAATAATATTGTCCAGCATGATGTAATAGAATATACTCCAATTACACACGCTAATATTTGATAAATATGTATAGGTAATGAAAATCCATTTTTACGATGATATGAAATGTTAGATTTATCATGTATAACATCTCTTACAGTACAAAATTTAGCTTTATCCTTATCCATCGCTAAATTGATTTAACATCATTAGAAATGGTACTGATGTGCAATAATGTGTAAAAAATATTAAATGTTACTCTCCCATAGATTATGAAAACAATATAATTATTATGTTACACTGAACAGCTTGGATTTATAATGCGTATTGTGGTACTGATACGTCCATAAAGTTAAAAATCACTTTCCCAAATTGCACTATCTTCATCATTAGGTTCTGAAATTACAAGTTGATCATTTTCCTACATGTTACATTATGGAATCTAATTGTTCTATACTTACATCTTCATTATAGTTTTCACCGTCTGGAATTAGTGGTGGCTCTAATGATCGACTTGCTAATTTATCCCAGTCAAAGTCCTAAGTTTATATAACAATTATATATTTTTTAAAAGCATACTCTGAAATAAGAATGGTCTTTTATATCCTTAAATCCGTTTATAGAGCTACCTATACGGGCTTCAGGTACACGACATAATAACCTTTTGATGAGGTTCATTGCATCTTGATCCTTTACATATGATGGAAATTGTAATTCGCCTAATTTGTTATTAAAATTTTCAAAATGGAATTACCCGTTAGAATGTCCCTAAATATTTCAATCTGATCCTGAGCGTCATTGCCAAATGGCAGTGGACCACATATAAACTCGTATAGACATACACCAAAGGACCATATATCAGCCAAACATGTATATCCCTTCCCTAAAGTTTATAATACTATAAATTAGAATCAAATACCTAATATAATTTCAGGCGCCATATAATGAGGTGTACCGATTAATGTATATGCCCTGCCATCAATTTTTTTGGCACAGCCAAAATCTATCAATTTAATATATCCTTGATGGTCTAATAATATATTTTCGGGTTTCAAATCCTAATTAATTATAATATTTAAATATAAAATCATACCCTATATGCGATTTTGCGTTCATGTAAATATTCAAATGCTAACATAATTGATGCTAAATAAAATTGTGCCTGTGATTTTGATAGAAGACCCAATTTTCTTATAGCATCGTATAATTCACCACCTGTTATTAATTCAGTCAGAAAATAAACATTTTGTTCATCCTTAAATGTTTTTACTATAAATATAAATATACTTAATGAAAAATAAAATACATACCAAGTTTTATAATAAATGGATGATCATTTTGTGCCATAATTTCACGTTCAAGTTTAATATGTTTTTGTTGTTTTAATGCCTTAATACATTTTCTACTAACACATTTCAATGCAAATCTTATACCAGATGGTTTATGTTGTACCATCTTTACTATACCAAAAGTTCCTATATATTATTTGAAATTTGTAACAACAATTTAACAAACCATTTCCTATAATACGTATAGTGTCTAAATCATTAAATAGTACTTTTATATCTTGCAATTGTATTCTTGATTCCAAATGCGATAACATTGGTGGCTCTACGATCTATATATTATAATAAAAATTTAAGGTAATATATACCTGTAAAAATACAGACTTCTCTACAACCCATAAATCTACATCAGAATTTACACATGTAACTGTAGCTGTCCTTGGTTCATCATACAATAATGCCCTCTCTCCAAAATAATCATGTTTACCCAATGTTCTTATATGTATATTATTTTTTGTAATGTCAACTTCACCATTATTAATAATATAAAAAGAACTACCCGATTCTCCCTCATTAATAATATTCTCACTTTTCTTGTAACGAACAGTTTTAAATGCTTTAATCAATAAGTCGCATTGTTTATTAGACAAATATCGAAATATATACATTTTTTTTATAACTGACATTTTATTGTTATAGTCAATCTTATCATCAATATATTCTGATCCTAATATCATCTGCATTGCATGCTTTGTCAATAACGCTAATTTACAATTACTCTCTATTGACTTAACAGTATGTACAAATGGTATATCAGGAGTTAGTATATATTCTTCACCAAACGAATCACCACGCTCCATTATTCCAATTTTATTACTGTTATAAAATAATTCTACATATCCTTCCAGTACAATAAAGAATCTTATACCCTTAATTAATTCCTCCTTATGTAATATAATCTCATTTGGCTCAAAATCACGCACGCTTGCGGATTCTATTAATTCTATCAGTTGTTCCGCTGTAAACTGCCGAAATATTGCAGAATTCTGCAAATACTCCATCATTATATTACGAAATAATACATTGTTTAAATTTCCTAATACCTTATTCAATATCTCACGACCTAACGATACACATATCACATCCTCAGCGGCACATATAGTAGCACTACGTGGCTCATCGTACAATAATGCCCTCTCTCCAAAATATTGGCCTTTAGTTAGTGTTCTTACCTTGTTGTTGTTTATATATACATCAGCAGAACCTTGTTTTATTATGTATAATATATCACCGTATTCGCCCTGAATCACAATCTTATCACCAGGTTTAAAGTAAGATTCTACAAAAGAATTCGTTATCATATCCTTTTGAGGTTCAGATAAAATCTCAAATATATTAACACAGTCTAAAAATGCCCTATTCTCTGAAAATTTTCGCACCGATATATGCATTAAAGTCTGTCTAAACACAGCTCGAGTAACACCCCAAAGTGCTCCCACTGTATCATTATAACCCTTAACTTTAATGTTTTTTACTTGAACAGTAGCACTTCTAGGAGTATCATGTATTAGTGCGATTTCACCAAATGCTGTGCCTTTTTCCATCGTGTTCACTAGCTTATCATCAACATACACATCGAATATTCCCTCATTTATTATGAAAAAATATGAACCATTTGTACCCTGCCTTGTTACTACAGAACCAATCGAAAATACATAGTACGACATCGCATTGACAAATGCATCAACCTCGTACTCATTTAGTGAACTACATACCAAATTGTTTTTCAACGCATTTCGTATAAAAGATTTATCTTCATCGCTTTTTTCACGCTCTACCTTATGCTTAATTATTTCTTCATCTTCGATGGATTCATGATTCCGTGTCTTTTTGCACGTTTGGATGCGTTGCATCCTATATGGAACATGGTTATTCTTCCCCGTAACATTTTTTCCGCATGAAATTGGTAAAGTTGTCTCAAATTTTTGATTTATTTCATCGCCTACATCCAACATTATATATGGTTAATGTTACACATTCACGTGAACCACACATCACTATTACACTATACATAGATGAAAACATAATGATATTACTGACAAATTTGTTATGTTTTAGATTTACCCAACGTGGTACTGAGTGCCAGAACCAAATGTAAAGCGCCGATAAGGAGACCTACAGTACCGACTATCCTGGTGAATGTATCTTTATGTGTAATATTACCCAAATTCCCTATAGGATGCAACATAACATCAGGTAAATTGGAAATATGATGAATCTCATTGCCAAATTCACGTTGTGATCTCACTTTTGGCTCTTGGCTATGGGTGTACAAAATCTCACCAGTTTCACCGCTTACGAATTTTGTGGTGAATCCTTCTGAACTCAACTCGTGAAGACAGAAACCTGGAACTTCAGAGAAAAATTTTGAATTCGAAGACCTTAAAACTGGGCGTTTACCGTGGCTACCACCAGATCCACAAACAATCAATGTTAAACCTTTGTTATCAAGCAACTCCATTACATGATCATGGCCTGATATATAAGCATCTACATTTGCTTCTTTTAAAAGTGGTAATAAAAAGTGTGCCAAATGGGAATCGCCCTTTGATGGGCCTGACGATTGAATTGGTTTATCACCCACTACTATAATGTAGTCTAATATTTTAGGTGCGATTTCCAAAGTTTTTTTAAGTTCATTCCACGCAGCTTCATTTACATCTTTAAAAGGAAATGCATTTGATAATATCCATGTATCTATGAACACAAATCCTACACTCATGTCTTTATGTCCACTCTTCAACAGAGATATCGCTGTTAAAATTTATACAATAATATTGATATCACAGAATAACTTACAAGCATTCGTGGCAAAATGTGTAAAATAATGATACCACCAATTTGGTATTATGAGTCTGGGCTTTCCGCTGGGAACGTTCTTACTATCTGTATCGATCCCTTGGCCAGAAAGATAAATTTGTTGTGACCTATTTACTTGTGAATTGAAATCGCCAAGCCAATCACCAGAACCTAGAACAGTAAACATTGGAATATCCATTACTCCAGATTCATCTTTATAAACGGATTCAAATTCAGTCTGCCATTTAACGTCAGACAAACTAGATACTCCATATTCAAAATTGGACCCAGGGGATATCAGAAAGGAAACGTGCTCATTAGAAACATATAGCTTTAATTTTTCGGCCACCATATGCTGATATTTCGTCCCAGTTCCCCAGTTGCCTAGTGATACAAAAGTTAGCTTACAATATACAACAGATATAATTGTTGAGAACATCAACAATATACACGTAATATGCTTCAATAAACTCTCCATTTTTGATATTTTATATTTATTTAATACACATCAAATATACCACCAGTAAATCAATCACATTTATATTGAGGTGTGCACCATACATAATCACCATACCAGAATCACCGATACACAATCACAATTTAAAGTGTCTACAGATGAATTCAAAAAATATCTGACCATTTTATGTGGGATTTTCATCTATAGTAGAAAAGTTACAGAAACTAAACGATTATAATAAAGTAACATATATAATTAAAGATAATACGAATTACCCTTGAATCTCTATTAAGTTTGATAAACACAATGTTACTGACATTATAATTGCTCCAAGGATATAAAATGTCCATAAAATTACAACGGGAGATTCGTTGTGTCCAGTATTACCCGTGAAGAGCTCAAACGAAAGATAGATAAAAAAACCTACTGCTAATAATGAAAATACCGTAAACAGAGTTCCACTCTGAGATGGGACTGAGTAGTATCCGATAAGCATACCAATAGGTACACAAAGTGAGAAGGACAATATACAAAGATTTTTTAAAAGCTCAGACTTCAACAAATTCGTTACAGTAGAAGTTATTAACAGGCATTCAGCCCATTTGTGGGCCAATATACCAAATGCCATCGCCCATAATGTTGACCCAGATTCACATCCCAATAATGATCCTATATTAAGATGTCAAATGATACACGCAAATATACCTTCTAATATTGAGTGACCATAGAATGACAATAATAAAAATGTTGGTCGTGATGTTAGAATCTGTTTGAACTTTAGATAGATGATTTCATAATTATCCCATATGTTATTTGGACGACCGTCATGGTCACTGGCAGCTATAGTTCTATTTGTACTATCTTCAACATCCAAATCGTCTTTAATTGCAACTTTTTCAATTAATAGTGACCTATTTAAGTAAATAATAGTGACATAACGAGTATAAATACCCGTTGTTCAAGGACTTTATGTCGGACTGTTCTGTGGCCTGGTTACCACAATGATGACCTAAATTTTACTGATACATTAAAAAAATATATAATAATACCTGCAAGAAAATCTACAGTAACTAATAATAAAATGGGAACAATTACAATAAAGCCCCGTAAATCGATACATTTATACAAGATAAGATCATCATGTTTATATTGAAAGCCTTCAGGTAATAAGTGCGTTATAGCAAGAGACAATAGAGCTCCTAGAAAATAAGGAATGAATATCAAAAAAATACCACTAGTAGCATTATTTATGTTTTCAATATTCAGCCATTTTGTACGGTATTTAGCGAACCGATGTGCGATTTTTGGTGTATAACAGAATATTATTGTCTCCAAAAATATTAATAACGATATTACTATCTTAGTTAACATCCTTATTAAAGATATCTACATATATTATGTTGGATTATATCTCAACCAAAACGCCGATCTAATTGTATGAGACTATACGCATTACCAACATGACATCATTAGCACAATAACGCTATTACATGTAACATTAAACACTTATAATTTCATAGAATCTGAATTTTTCAAATCATTAAACGTTTCTGACGTTGTTTGTCCCCCACCAAAAAATGTAAACTGATACAGCCATTACATATACACATTGTTCATATTAAGTGTCATATACATTGAAGAATTAATATATTTTAATCACCTCAATAATTGTTTTACAGGTGGCTGTAAATCCGTTGTTACAGTTACGTATGTGCCCTTCGCTCCAGCGACCAATCCCTTTACATATAGTAAAGAAGTTTCAGGATTCATCCCAAGTATTTTCATTTTCCTAAATGTACATCTCTTACATCCCATTCTACCGGCCATTCTCTTCCCGGGCTTTACACATCCGGGCCTTGTCGACGAACCAATAGACCCAGGCTTCCTATGGTGTTTGGAACCGTGTGACATCGGACCCCTATTATCAATTTTAATAATGTACATGTTATCAAATAAACCTTTGAAATCCATAACGTTTGATGACTCCCGCAAATCCTTTTCCCTTACTTATGCTCGTTACCTTGACATGGGTGCATCCAGCAAATGCAGTTGCATCAACGGTTTGTCCTAATATATAGTCTTGGGGAGGTTGTAACTTGACAGGGTATAATTCGGCGAAATTTGAAGAATTCTTGATCAATGTTCCCATTTTTGTGCGCAGGTTCCAGCGTCGTTCCCATAGTGGTTTACCTACACAAAAATTAACGTTGTCTATTAATGTATTGAGCATTACCAACCATATGAAACAAGCGCATAACCTAAATCCATAAATTCACATATTGTACAGGGTAGTATACGTATTCCAGTGACCGTCACTACCACACCGTCAGGTGACCATATTTGACCTACATCGTATTTTTCACCACGTAATTGAACCTGAAGATATATAGACATATTTTAATTAATAGAAACCCTTTTTTCGGTCTCTGGCCACCTTGTTTTCCATAAATAAGGCCTTGGAAGCTTAGCATCTCGTGCAATTAAGACCTGTTATATAACATTCAATCATATGTTTTCAAATCACCTTTCCTCCTAATGGTAGACCTTCTTCCAAGGAATTTAAATTAAATTTGTTACTAATGCATCCGACATTGTGCATACTATTACAATTAAATGCTATATTTTCAATTAAAATGGGATTCTATAAGCAAACCTGCGATAACTTTTATAAACACCGTTGTAGTACAGTTAAATATGGTCCATATTGTGATGAATGAAATTGGTTGGCATATTTTCATTTATTAAAAAATATTCTGAAACACGATACAACCACACATTAAATATAAATATCAGATAAAAGAGATTATTATAATTAGTGGTTAACAATATTTATACTCTACGATTTGAAACATCGGCATAGTCTACAATTATTTCTCTTCCGTCCAATGTATGTTTAATGTTTGGCTCTAACACAGCGTGTATAGAGTTTTTGTTAGCAAAAGTTAAAAATCCAAATCCTTTACTGCGTTGCGTATGTGCATCTACAATTATGAATATTATATCATCGTATACAACAACCTCTAGGTATATATGCGTCAACAACTTCACCAAACTGAGAAAAGTAAGCGCGTAAACTTTGTACAGTTGTATCAAAACTTATTCTTCCAATGAACAATTTAGGGGCAGCACGTTCTCTCGGAACTCTAGATGTCACAGGACGACCTAGATAATGAAATCAAATCTACAGTTTGAACGTAAATTACCTGATTGTGTATCGTTTGTGTTGTCATATTGAGCAGTTCCGGAAAATACATAACTAACAGATTTGTTCGGATCAAAATTTGCATTGTTAGCAGTCCCCTGTCTATATGGTGGTACGGATTCTGGAAATTTATTTTTGTATGACAAATTTTGTATAAACATACGATTATATACGTCCCTATTGTCGTTAGTATAGCCGGGTCCACGATCATTACGATCCTTTTTAAAGAATTTGTCAGGACGATCACCGTGACCACCTTCATTAAATCTTTTAAATCTCATGCCATTATGATGATCTCTCTGATGACGACCATATCCTGAGTTACCTCTTTTTACACCACCTGAAGATAATAATTGTGTGGTCAATAGGATTCATTTATGGAAACTAACTAGAATGATGTTTCTGTCCTGTAGCACGATCTACGATGACTTCTCGTCCCATGATAATGTGTGGAGCAGTATCAAACACCTATAATATAATAAATTCGAATGGATTAATTGATTACCTTTTGAATAGCCTCTTCATTATCAAAGGATATGAAGCCGAATCCTTTATTAAGATTAGTATTGGAATGCTGTCTAGGGCAGTACGCATCGTGTACGGTACCGAACTATGTATAAAATTAAATAAGTATAACTTGAGGACCTTTGACAAACCTTGTTGAAATATTCCTCAAGATCATCTTTGGTAGCTTCGAATGCTATACGTGTAATAAATATACGATGTGCATTAATTTTATCCTCGTCAGCAGTTGAGGGTTGTTCTGTTTGCTCCATTGGTTCCGATTGTTCTGTTTGCTCCTGTTGTACCGTTTGTTCAAGTAGCCCTACTTGTTCTGTTTGCTCAGGCTGTGCCGTTTGTTCAAGTGGCCCTACTTGTTCTGTTTGCTCAGGCTGTACCGTTTGTTCCATATTATCTAATCCTTTATCTGCTTTTACTTCCTCCTCTTTTATTTCAATGTCCTGTTCACCTTTAACTTCGGCTTCATTTACATGAACTTCGTCATCATGAGCATCGTTATCATCTTCTGGATTAATATTCTAAGTAAATAAAATGATACGTAAATGGTAGCAAAATTACCTCTGCAACAGCTTCTAAATTGGTAGATTCCAATGTTTCAGTAGTTTCAGGGTCTTGTACAATTTCCTCCTCAGCAGACTTCTTCTTCGTTGCTGCCTTTGATTTAGTAGATGCCTTCGTCTTTGTAGTTTTAGCCTTAGTAGTTTTTTTAGCAGAGGTAACTGTTTTTTTCGTGGTCTTCTTTACATCAGTGGGCGCAGTCTCGGCATCAACATCATCAGTAGCTTTTGGTTCAGTTGACTTGGCAGATTTTTTTGGTGGCATAGTTGTTTTGTATTAAATTAAACGCAATAAAACAAATCATATAAATTAAATTAAAAGGTTATTTCTAGATCATTGCATAATATGCATCCTTTCTAATTTAATATATTCATTATATTGTACACGTTACCCATATAAATCCATCAATTAAATTGCCACACAGAATTATCTTATTCCTTATAAATACTAAATAATACACATAACAATATCGAATTAGATAATATAAGATTATTATTTTGCTGTTCTGAGGTTATAATTTTATTTATGTGATCCCTGCGGTCTTTTACCACGCATGCCTCTGCTGACGCCACCCCTTTCTATGTAATTAATGTTATGATACGTTAAATTGACATAAACATACCACGTCCTCTACCTGGATAAGTTGTACCACCAGTTTTTGCTATTAGTTATTATTAAACGAAACATAAATATTTATATATGTGACAAAAAGGATAATTATTTAGTATATTTAAAAAATAATAAACATTACCAGTTGGCTTAGGTTCATCTTTAGCTATCTCTGTGACTTCGTTCGGTAGTCTCAGGGACTTTATATTGTTACCGCGTATATAACATTCGTTCACCTTCCAAAAGTCTGTACCTGTCTACAAAAATTAAGAACCATGTATATTCGCAAACCTTGGATGTGCAGACAACATTTATAAGATGTGTATTCATAAAGGCGTCGTATGACGATAAGATTCCACTATAAGTCTCTCCATTTTTCAATTCAATAAGCTTTACAAGGTCTTAATATATATTACACAAAAAACATACCGTTGGTTGACTTTTGCCGGCTTTTAATAAAGTAAGTGGCAACTATAGAATAAACGTCCATAGATAAGAAATTGGATAAGACATACCACCATTCTTTTTATCGTCGTTAAATTTGAATAATATTTTATATATGAATTTCATAAATGTTAAATTGTGTATATTTTATTTATTATTTTAATTAAATTGTGTTTTATAATGTTATATTTTATTTTATGTTAACTGTTTCACCTAACACAAAATGTTGTCCAATAAGCTAGAACATAATCTTTCACGTATATTATTAAGAACAAAAGAATGTCAATTAACACCATTAAATAATTCAATTTTTAGGACTTATTCTATTTCAAGTGATGCATTTGGTGATAACCCTGTATATAGATATATGAAGGAACGTGAAACTTCATCTGAATCATCCAAGAATCGGACAATAAAATTGATAGATAACATGGAATATTTATGTGGAAAGAAGATAATGAGCATGGATATTATGTTTGATAATGATATAAATAGTGATATGATACCTAGTTTTTTACTGATGGCGCAGCGTTATCCTAAAGAATCGTACACAACAGATGGCATTATTAACATATCTCTGATAAACCATAGCCCATACATGGACTATATAAGGCATGTCAAGATATGTCGTTTGGAGGAGATGGGATTGAATCGTAGAATGGTACCTATAAAAAAGCTTTATTCTAATGCGGGAGATTTGAGTGATAGTAGGAATTTTGTGAAATTTCAAAAACTTGTTGACGATAATTTTTTAGACGTTATAGATTCCTTAAAAAAGCCGCTTGAGTTGTTTTCATTTGTAAAATATATATACTTATTGAACATAAACATATCCGTCAGTCATTCATACATCTTATCGAAACGTCTAATAGAAATCATACCACATATGAATATTCATGAGGTAACATCTATATTAGTATCAATAATAATTTTTAGTCTATAAAGCTTATAGTCATGCTGATTAGTTTTAGTAACGGTGATCTTTTCAAATATTTATTGTGTGCATTAAACGCACATTTAGAACGTAATATTTACTTTATAAAATTGTTATCTTCCGATGAGGTTATAGATATTTTTAGTCCATTGTCTTTAATTCAATTTGATAATTACAATGTTTGGACAATTTTTAACAATACATTTTTTATCGATCATATTACACATGATATTGATTCCCTTGTTGAAAACACTCGTGGTTTATTATTAATAATCTTGTCTTTAATAAATCAAAATAATTACCGTAAATCGATTGTAAATAGCTTATTAGGAAATGTAGAGAAAATATCTACATATGGTTTGTTGTCTTTACTCATAGTTCATTACTGGATAGTTATTCTTAATGCAGTAGAAAGATTATCATCATCCAGTTATAGTGAATTTAATGAGTTATTATATAAAGAGTTGGTTAAAAGGATTCATTCAATCCCTGCTAACTATATTGCTTCATTTTATATCAAATATAACAGTAAGTAAAAATGAATGTACAATAACTTAAGTAATAGATTTCATGCCCAAAGATACTTCTGTAACTTTGTTGAATAGTCTGGGACGATTACTAAAGAATATGTCTGGAAATGTAATATTTGATCTGTACTGTTGTTACCTTAAGAATAATGAATGCAATAACCGTCAGACTAGAATTTACGAATATGTAAGCATTAATGTCACCAAATAATATTAATGTAGTACATCAAACATCATTACCGATCGTTAACTAGCAAGAATATATCAAATATATTAATGTATCTGAGTATAAATGGCAAATGTAAAAGTAGAATATATGATGTTATAATGCGCAAGTTTACACAACTAAAGCAAAATAATGCAATAAAACATAATGAGGTATTTTAATTTACTTAATATAATGCATTATAGTTATTGGATATTATACTATCTATGTCATTGGTAGGGATTCATAAAAACGACGTATGGATTGGTGTAGATGTATCAAATATAATTTATCGCATACCCAAGAATATACTGGTGTATTTGGGTTATTCTTTTCTAATAACAAACGTTAAAAACTATACACTGTGGCAAACTCTAGTTAATAGGTATCACGCCATTAATTTGTATAACACATTTATCAGAATATTATTTGAAATCAGGCACAACGCTTCAGAATTATATCAAGTTTTAAAATCAGCACAAATACTGGAATTTATTCCAATTAATGATGGTAAATCAGGAATTAATTTTAACAAGTTGGATAAATTGGTGCAAAATTGCAAACAAATTTATCTTAACAAACTGTCAAAACAGCGTTATGTCACAGAAATCCCTTACGAAGATATATTCAATAAAGTTGGGCTAAGATTCAAAAAAGGTTCGTTTCTCACTTGTTATGAACATCGTTCTTGCATTTGTAAATACTATAAATTTTATGAATATAATCCAGACATACTGATAAAGGAATTGTATGAAGCTCCGTACGTTCTTACCGAATATAATATAATAATTGAGCCTACGCAAACTTCGATTGAACATATAGTATGTTATTGACAAATACAACAATGTGGTGATCTTATAGACTTCTGGTATGATTATAGGCGAAGCGCAATTACGATACCGCGTATTGAAAAAATTGAACTATAGACTATATTCCTTCCACGATTCCATGTGGAATGACTACTTAATCACCGGTGACAATAATAAAAGGTGGGATATGGATAAAATGGTGGAATTTTTTTGCAAAAGTGTTAAATTATGGCATCTAAACCCAAAGAAAGGCAAGTTTAATCTCTCTATAGTGACGTATTCATATAGGCCGTGGAAGGCTGCCCATGTTAAAACTAAGTAACAACAAAGTCTTGCAAACGCATCACATGAATAAAATTAAAAAACTACAGACTATGCTAATACAGCAACAATCTTGACGTTCAGTGTACCATAATGATCCATTTTAATGACAATTTTAATATCCCTCGTAATTAAATATATAATAATGTATATATCCTTGTTCTTGATAATAAGTACGGCATATTGTCTACATAGACTAAATAAAACCATAACGAATGAAGACTATATTAGCAAGGATATCTCGGACATTAATGTGACTGTGCACATGGAGGAATTTGAGGATATACCGACAGAACCAAGTAAGGAAAATGGAAGAATAGAAATTTGTAAAAACTCGCTACTCCATAACTATGAAAATGATGTTTATGCGTTGTCAGAATACTACGGATGTGACATTATGGCTATAGCGAGTCCGGTAGACAAATATCCTACAATATTAAAAGATACTCAAACATCATTTAATTCGGTAAAAAATCATGATTTGACACCAGAGAAACTAGGTTTATGCAATAAATCCAAAATAGCTGCTCGTTGTAGCTCGTACTTAAGATTTGCGAACTGTATCTTCCTAAACTACAAGAGTTCATCTAATCTAATAAGCATAGATGAACAAATAAAATCAGATATAAATAATGCATTTATTAATAAATATATTTTGTCTGGATCTGGAAGGGTTGGATTCTTGCTTAATGAGGCGTTAGGCCATTTTTGTAGGTTCGTGCATAGTGCCTGTCCCTCCATACATCCACAATTTGACTTAGATTATGATTACTTTAAAACTCAGGCCTGTATTATATTTGATTTAGTTACACCTTTGTACAATAGTTATCAGTTATTTCGTTCCAAACATGAAATGTTATCTATGTTTTATAAATACGACAACCAAGATTTGATACAGTCACAAATATACGTTCCGCTTGAAAAACCCACTAATACTGCACAGATGTTGATTGGATACAAGGATAGTTTGTGTAATAACCGTTGTAATTTAGCTAATGAATTGTATGTGAGTTTTATTAACAATAATTAACACAATATCATAGAATATAGACGGAAAAAATAATGGTATATATATGTTATGTATTCACCTAATACTATATTGTAAGGAATGTGCAATATGTAAGGTTTTGGGTATAAATGGATGAAATTCTGTATTATGTAGAACACAACGATGTTATAGGATTATGTAGCTGGTTCAATGTTAGCTTAGACAGGCAGAAGGTCTTCTATAAGTATATGAATGAGAATATAAACTCCAAAATTGCACGATTCGTTTATCAAAATTCTATTTTTCTTTATACTGGAGTTCTGCGTAAAAAATGTAACATATTTGATGAAGATGATTTAAATGATATAGTTACTTCACTGGGTGGAAATTCGTTATATTGCAATGGGAAATTAGCCAATTTCAAAGTTGAAAATTATGAAATAAAGTCATTCAATACCTCTACTGCTTATATTAGTTTGTTTAAAAAGTGTTTTAAACTGATTGATCCTGATGTGGCTTATTGTTCCATCATCGAATTACTACGCTGCTGTAATGTAGATGATATGCACGATTTATTAGACTTATTGACAGAAGTAATTAAGTTGGAAATGAATCCATCATTAGTAACAAATTCGCTCGTCATTTTATTAGAGCTTATCGAAAGATGTTTCTCTACCGACATAGACTCAATTTATTTATTTGTTGATACATTGTTATCTCTAAATTTCAGTGATACACATGGCGTAGTAGATTCATCATTAAAATCGTTTTTAATGAAGATCATTTATTTCATTTCGTCTAATAAATTATATTGTGGCTGTGATTTTGACAATTATTGTCTGAAGTTTTGCAATTTGTATTGCAAATACAACAATGATATTTTTAAATGGATATCGTCTTTATGTATCACTAATTATACAATTATAACCGGTCCATTAGATAATATACCTTTTTATGAGGGTACTTGTGCTTATATTTTATTGACCAGTAAAAACAGTATTATCCCAAGGATCTATTCTCCAACAGCTTTGGGTAATATGGGCCTTAAAGTGGCCCATGTTCTTATGGTTAATGCAAACAATTATGTGTGTAATAGCTGTATTTATGATATAATAAACATTTCATTGGAGTTCTTTTATGAAATATCAAATGATAATGTATTCCCCTGGCAACCTATAGAGTTTCTTGTTTTACTATTCGATCGTTTTCATAGTTACAACTTAAATATTAACGAAATGAAATCTATTTTCAATAGGATCGTAAAACTATCCAATAAAATTACGCAAATTTATTTGTTTAAATCACTATTTAATAAGATTAATAAGGGAAGAACATTGCCTATTTTTCTTGGTACTCTTAAGAATTCCTTTGACGGATCAATAGAATATAAACAATTATTAGAATATCTATCAATATCTTTAGATCAGGATGAAATTGAAAGTCCCATACACGATACAGTCTCTAAATTTATTAAATGTGTTAGCAGTTGTTCTCCAAACTATAGCTATCTTATAAATAGTAATTCAGACTGATTCATGACTTTTTCTTACAAGGTTAAAGCACTGAAAAAATACTGCTACTCACTGATAAATATTTATAAGGGATGTATAGAAATGTGTAACAGGCTTAATAAAATTAACAAGCACCGTGTTAATACACTTTATAACATGTGCTTCAAAAACAATATTATAAACAACGATAACACTGTTTACAAGTTTATTACTTTAATCACTAAATGCATTATTGTTGAAGATTGCGATCGCTTAGATAATAATAGTAAAAATGAACTGAATTTGGCCAAATCAAGAACAATTTGTAAGTCAAATCATTATGATAATGTGCAGAATATTGGATTAATATTAAAAGATCCACAAACGTTTTTTTACACCAATTTGGGTATTTACATTCGTAGATATTGTTCTAAATTATGTGAAAATGGCTATAAATTTACTTCACTTGCATTATTACCATTATCGCTCGTGAAATTTAGTCAAACAGAACTTTTTGAATACGTTATATTAGAGAAAATAATAGTTCCTCTAGATAAAGTTATAGATATTGTAATGAACAGAATGAACAAGTTAGAGTACAACATAAAAAATAGTTCCATGTCGTGGCCCCAGCTATGGATACAAATTTCTGATATATCATTTTGCAACACAAAAAATACCAGGTGGGCAAACATAATACTAGATAGGTCGAGCCTATTATATAGTGACACTTTTAGCAGGAAAATGGGATTATCTGCTAATAACCTATTATGTATAGTTGACCCTAATGATCATATAGCTGTGTGGAAGTTGATGGCTTATGTTTTACTTGATGAAGATTTCACTAGTCCTGATAAACATAGTAAAAAGAATATTGTTAGTAAATTTTTAACTACATTCAATGATATACCCTCCAAAATAAAAAAGAAAGGTTTAAGATATGGTTTATATAAAGAGTTTGTTGATTTTTTGTATAAATTGAGATCCTTGAATTGGAGAAAATTGTATGAGGAAACTATATATGATGAAAACATTTATAATGTAGATGTTACATTCCGTTTTGTTGATGTAAATGTAGTATATGAATTTGTTAAAAAAATAGTCAGGCTAACTGTAAGCCCGAAGTTTTTATGTGGTGAATCAAATTATAAGCGATTTCTAAGTGTATGTTCCACTGTTATAAAACTAAACAAAGGTGAAAATATTACTATGGCGCAAGTTATGCAAAACATCAAGGCCAGGGAATGTGAGTGGATGAAATGTGGTGGACGCTATGCTCACGGTCAGATTAAAACCATTTTGAATTATCTTTGTAAAATAATTTATTTATTATTGGAACATTTAATAATTCCCGTATTGCGTAGACACTTTTATATCACTGAAACAGGATTCTCTATTTATAAGTTATACTATATAAAGAAATCTCGTTGGTCTGAAATGGTTACTATTGCCAATTCGCGTTACATTTCATCAGATATAAAGCATTCTTACCTAAATAAAATGTTTCTAAAAATAAGGTGGGTCCCAAAAAAACAAGGAATGAGACCGATAATAAATTATAATGCGAATATTGATACCACCAAGTTTTTGGATGTATTTTTCAAATATGGCAACGAATGTATGAAAATAAATTGCAAATGTTTTTATCATTACATGACGTTGGAACATTCCAGAAACCGATTCAATTCATTGAATAGTATATTGAGTCTGCCTCATTTGGCGCTGTCAATAAATTGTAAACTTAGCAAGAAGATCTTAGGACACAATGTTTCAGGTTTCCCTCACGTTTATAAGATGTTGAAGTCTTGGTGGATACAATTGCTAACGGCTATTAGGCATAAATACTCAAATCAACTTGGTGATATAAAATTGTACAAACTTGTAGTCGACCTGTCTAAATGTTATGAAAACATACCTCATGATGATTTATTAAATGTATTGAAAAAATTGCCACTAAAAAACCAATTGTCATTCCATCAAGTCTATAAAAAATGTCTTTTGAGATTTGGATCATATTACAATACACTTTTGAATGTTGTTACAGGTGATGGATTTTCTCGTAGAGAACTAAAACGATTACAACAAAATTCACTGTGCTCTAGGCTTTCCGACAGCTTCATAATTGTATCAAGATGCCACAACTATAAACCCCCTATAAACATACGTAAATCAGATTTGTTGGCTGTTATAACGGCTTTAATTAAGTCACAATATATACATTTGCCAAAAACGTCCAAATTGCAATACATATCTACGGATATTGGTATACCGCAAGGATGTAATATTTCTAGCCTATTGTGCAATATATATTTGGGTAGCAAAGATTCTGACGATCGTGTAATTAATTTAATTGATTCAAAAAATATGCCAAATTTGCTGTTAAGATGGGTTGATGATTTCATTTTTATTTCAACAAGTTCCGATGATATTTTATCTATGAAACGCATACTTTCTGATGGAGAAGTGTTCAATAACGCTGTTAACATAGATAAATGTAATGGTTTACAGTGGATCAATGCCAAATTTGATTTTGATATAAAAGGAGGATTTGTTAATGTTAAAATGGTCCCTTGGAAAGACAATAATTTGTCAAACATTCGAGACAGTTTATCACTATTCAAATCATATAATGTAACTTTCATGTTTACCTTTATGGAACAACGATTGATTGGTTATATACAAAATAAACTTGGACATAAGTTGTTTACTTGTACAAAACTCAACAATCAACAATGTATAATTGAAAATGCCTATGTGGTGATGAGGGTTGCTTCACTTAAGTTGAAATGTTGTTTATTTTCGCTTATAGACAATTATGGAGGTTTCGTGAATCCTAAGTATCTCGTTAAGTTTGTACATAGACTTGTTTTATTCACCACACAACAAGTATCTAAAGGTGGATTAGATACAAAAGTTACAAATATTAAAAAAATATTAATATTAGCAGTTCTTAGCTCGTTCAAGTGCACAAAGTTTTATAAAATTGTGAAGAAACTGGAATATTTCGTTAAAAAGCCAAAGGAAATAATAACTTTGGTAGACAGTATTGAGAATAAAATATGTTGGCCCATTTAAAAATTTAGAATAACTCATGTGTAATATTGTTTTTGTAAAATCGTTTAGCTGCTAGTTGATGTTCTGACGGAATTCCAGTGGATTTGTACAACAAAAGTGGAGGCGGGCTGTACAACACTGATTTTCTCCACATAAATGGTTTGATGTTTCGTAGCCAATTTAGCCTCTTCGACCTTCTTATTATGTTATGCCGTTTGTATGTTATTTTTCTATATTGGCTAGAGAAACCTAATACAGACTCGTCAAATTCTATTATGCGCCTATTATTCCTACTATAGTATAAAGGTGCGGGAAGTACCTAAATATTTAGATAATGAATTCAGCTTAGAAACATACACGTTGATTCGGGCATTTTAACTGCATAAAGTTCTCTAATGTGCTAGCAAATATATTAGTATTATTGGCATTACTATCAATAAATCTAACAGTCCTTATTGAATAGTTTGGTAATACCTCCTCCACCTACACGATTTTTTATGATATTTCTGACAAAAACCTGTATAATAGACTCATAAGCTTCTTCTATTAAGATTTCATAAGCATCCTTAGGTCTGTATCCACATGTTGAGTCGTCAAAAAGAGTTGAGAGAACACTAGTAATATTTAAGTAATTCAGATGTGACATAGCCCGCTTAAATATATGATTCAATTTCAATGATGCCTCCCTATTCGTTCCCTCTATAAATATATTTGATGTTAAGGTGAAAATCCTAACCCCAATAATAAGGCGTAATCACAAATGCTAGCAAAGTTGATTTCGATAGACCGAAAGTCGGAGTTATGACGACATCACCCAACTGCATATATCTAGCATCTTTTAGTCTTGATTTATACTCGCTTATATCGGAAAATTGATATTTTATCATTTCGAGATCCTTTACACGTTCCTTTACTATTGCCTTGGATCTATGCACTAATGCGCTCATCAACTTTTTGCCACCCAATTCTAGAATTTTTAATCCTACATAATATACGGTCTAAAGTCTATAAGTAACTAACCGAATCCGGTATGTGGAGTTAAATTGGGAGGTATAGGAACCAGTAAACAATCAGCATGTTCATTAAGTATATTTGAATGCTCTATGGATATTGATCCAAAATTATCTATTTTGAACTCATTTAGCACTCCTCTATCGGAACTGGTCTGATTTTTCTTAATTGTTTCATCCGTTTCACTATTTTCTGCGATGTCATCATGTAGACCATACAAATTATACACAAATGGCAATTTACATCTATCAATGAATCTTTGGTGGGTTGGAGAACATTTATTGAAGGGATTAGAGAGTTTTAATTGCTGCCTAACAGCACGGTCACGGATGTTAGTGAGACGACTGTTCAAAAATGAACCGGTACTGAAACAAAAGTGACCAAAAAGAACAAGTCTAGTTTGGCGAATCTTTCTTATAACCATTATTTATAAATACCGATAATAATTCCTCAAATAATAAAACTGACGGATTATGTATACCAAATTTAGATAACGCTACAAAGTATCGAAATGTGTAAACAGCATCTTACCTAGCGATATGTCTTTGTATATGTCCAACTCATAGGACGGCGTAGAGTAACGTGGATCCAACGATGGATCCTTCTTTAACATACGTGATAATACTTCCTCCTCTAATGTAGAAGTTTAAACATCTTAGAGTGGATACAAACCTTGTTTCTTAAAATAAATGGATTCTTCCGCAGTCTTTTTTTCCTCAACAAATTTAAACGATGATTGGGACCTGAATTGAGTAGATAAAAATCCAGACCTATTAGTATTAAGGAAAAGTGTGACTCTATTAAATAAGTACTCCATGTATTAAAATTTATGTTAAACCAAAATATCAAAAAGTCATGGAATCTCCCAATGGTCCGAATATCAATTTACTTGTCTAACAATGCAATTAGGTGCTAATAGAAATTTTTATTAGAAAGTCAATTTTTCAAAAAATATATTAAAAGTGTTCATTAAATTACGAGTAATATTGGTGAATTCCTATTGAATGCTTTACTGAATTGTGATGTCAACGTAACACGAACACAATACGTAGCATACATTACATAATCGCAAAATAGCTCAATTCATATATTGTAGTAATAATGTCTTCATTCAGATATACAACAGGGGCTTATATAGGAGGGCAGGAAAATTGGTCATTCCAAGCACATCCATACGTAAGAGCCGGGTCGACTATCCACTGCATAGGTAACGAGTGCAAAAGAGATAATCAACATTTATTGTACAAATATAATGAGCTTGATACTAAAGGAACTCTATTCCACTATATTCCAATAACCGCGACAATATTAGTTGTAATGTTTGCAATTATATGCATTGTTGCAAGAAGGGTTAAGGAAAAGAAGATATGCCATGAAACACTGATGAATAGATTAATGGAAAGTGATCCATATAGCAACTTTTGTGAAAGATATTAAAGTGATGTTCTAACATTTGTTGCCTTCAAGTTCATTGAGCTTATTAATAACTTTATTAAATTCGGGTATTATCTTATAAAGTATTATAGTTAACAATGTGTTTAATGACTTTTTGACATATTTAGCTATGTTACACTTGTGATTCTAGGGTAATTGTGAAACAAATATGTGGAACATACATCAGTATTCTTTAAATATTTTTTAATTTCCGATAATTGTTTTTTATTTACAGTTGTATCTTTTAGTAATTTTTGTACAGACTGTTTTGTTCCTTCAGGTAATGGTTCCTACATAGTGTAACCTAAAGTTCTTCCGCACATACCTTTAACGCGTCGTGCAGACTCAATATTTTGATATAGCCATTCAGCTGTAATAACTTAACGTTTAAATCTTTATAAATGTTCAAAACTATTTTGTATGTACCGAATATGTTTAGTATATGATCTTCAGAGTCGATACGTCTACTTATTATCATCACCCTCTAAGAATAGCAATTTTCAAAAAGTTATACAAACCGTATAAAATTGATAGCAATCAATACAGCATATAACGCTCACACCTGAAACGTACATATAATCCATCGCAGCTATACAAACCATGAAATAATACAATACTCGTCTTGCATTTATTGCAATATGTTTCATTGCATAATTGACTATATTTAAAGAATAAATAATATCAATATAAATACCATGAAAATTTGTTGCGTAATTCGATATATCCTGAATTAAACACATAGCCGCAAATAGTACATGATTTCACGTAATTTTTGACGAAGTGAATGCCAATTAATGAACGTATATCTTCAAGTCCTAAATTTCCGTTAGTTATTGGTAAAATTAATTTACGTCCGTTAACTATTGCAGATTTAATTCGTTGTTTTCTTGGGGGAGAGTTCAACCTATGCTTGCAACGACGCAATTCATATTCTTGCAATATATTATTGTATATAACATGCATTTATATTAAAGATTATACAGATCTGTCAATATTTTTTTGGTTTATATTCTGCATCATACTACTATTAAAATCGTTGATAAAATTAATTGTGGTTGTGTTCGCATTGATAGCATGCAGATACCTCAATAAGTTATCATTTATAGAACTGTTCAATGTGGTGAAGTTGTTTTTACAACAGATCGATGACATCCCTCGGTAAATTTTACTAACTGTGTCCTCATTGAAATCAATGGGACCCAATTTGCTTGAGCCGGTAAACCTAAATGTTACATCGTTAAATACTTCTAATTTATGCAATTCATTAACGATTCGCAACATTTCATCAGAATTCTGAAATTTGAGTAGCCTCAAAATAGTTAAATAATACATTATATCATTCAGATAATATACCACATCATTGGGAAGTCGATTGAATATATCATTAAGACAAGATAGTGCGATATTAATGCACTCTATATTCAAAGAATCAATACACTTAAATATTAATTCCATGAGAGGTAACATTGTAGCTGAACAAGCCAAAGGAATAGAGTTCAAATAATAGTTGAAATTTAATAGAAAAGTCTTTGTATACAATAAGTCATTTTTCATCAAAATATAATCAATTAACTTCTCCAAACTAAACAGTAATATAAATAAAATTGCTATAAGACGTACTATTCATACATTTTTACTGTGCCTTTATATAATACTATGCTCAATTTTATGTAGCACCTTAAATGCGATGGGTTATTACATCTCGATACCACCTTAAAAATATATGATAATAAAATTAAATTACCTCTTCTAGTGATAAAGTGTGCTTTTTAAAATCTGTGAGTAATTTAATGGAAGATATTGAACTCACCAATAATATCAAACTTTGGGTTATCCATTATAAGTTCAAGTATTTCATATATCTCATCAATTATTCCAGGATCCTTAACAATCAGTCTATTTGCGCGTAATAAAGTGGGTAATGGTGTTATATCGAATAAACCCCTTCTTAACAATATTAAAAATGACCTAAATAATACTCTGCAACCTAAATAGATATTTAATCTATAATACATTTGAAAAATACTTAAAATAGATCGTTTTGGGGGTAAATTATTTAATTTATAGTATTCCGAGCACAGGTCATGATATAGTTTTGTGTTATCATCACCATCTATAATAAATAATTATACAAAATAAATACATACCAGTGATATTACTATATATGGGTAAATATACAACAGCAAAGAGTTTATGAAGAAGCTTTATAAAACAATTCGGGGATAAATGATCCGAAAATACCGGAGCCTCTTTGAAACAAAATCCGAAAAAATCTGACAACGAAATAAATAACAGCTGGATATCACTATTAAATTCCAGATATAACAAACCAATATAGCATCATATTGAAGACAAAGCTCCTTTATATTTTTGTATTCTGAGATTTTGCAATAGAAATGCACTAAGTTAGCATCATTTGTGAATGTCCACTTTAACCCATCTATTGATATAGATCGAAGCATTAGACATATATTATTTGCGGATATATTTTCAAAATCATATTCTGAATAGTTATGTAGTCCCTTAAAAACATCATTTAATGCGTCAATATCCAAGCTGCGCTGATCAAGTGACTTTACGTAGTTATCAATATTTAAAATAAAACCATCATTTACTCTCTCTAAATAATAATTACATGATTTCTATATTGTAAATATATAATTTAAAAGGGCATACCAATTTGATTGATATATCAAATATCTGCTCTTTCGCACATAAACTATGACTAGATACATCGAGGTCGTTATAAAGTAAAGCGACCAATCTATTAAACAAATAGGTTACGTTAAACACCGAATCTATTAAATATATAGATAAATTTTGATGTATTTCATCCGGTGACTCCATTATATTTTATGGCAATACAATATTGTGCAAGAATTCAGATAATTACATTAATCATAGAACATAATGATTAAAAATAGATTTTATTTTAAAGCATTGATGAAAAAAAAATTAGGAATTAAGAAACTATTCACATTCAAAACGATAAAATCTCTACACGATTTGCAATTACAGATTAATCCACAAAATTCGTCCATCACAACAAACACAATTAACGGTACACATTTTCATTCTATTCCAAAACCAAAGATTATTTGCAAAATAACGTACGAGTATCATAATTTGGGTGATATGCCCATTAAGAGTCCATATGAATCAGTTTTAAAGGCATTCTACGGAGTTAACATAAAATATACCGATCTCAAAAGATCCCAACTGATCAGTAGGTCTAAGGAAATTTATCCGATAGAGCTACAAGATGTTTTATACAAGTTTGCGTTGATAAATATAGACAGTATGAATATGGATAACCTTGCGCAATTTCAACAACTGCTGCATCTGGGATATGATTCCAACAAGAATTCGTTATTATTGCTCAAAATAACTGAGGAAATGGATTATTCTAGCGATATCGTATCAAATAACATGGTTTTCTTTAAATTGTTAGAATTTATACTTGGCTATAGCCCATCATCATTGCCAAATATTCTTCCATAAAATGATATGTTAAATTTTAATAGCACATGCTCTCCATATCATTATAATTTGTAAAATTAAATATGGAGTATGAATTGTGATAATACACTATAGTAATCATCTACAGTTCCGGTGTTAATGTTTAGACTGTTTGTACCGCAGTGAGCCCAAATAAATGTCAATAAAACCATTCTATGTTAATAAGTGATAATATTTAACCGTTACATGGAACCATATGAACACGGGTGAGTCCAATTTGGTGGAGTTGTCTAGCGTGATTGAATACTTTATATATTTGTTTCATAATATTTAGATTGCACACTGTTTACAATAAAACTGGATACAAAACCAGCTTAATTTAAAGAAATTTATACCATCTTGTTGGAATCGTAAATGAACAATTGGTCAATGTGCCTAAAAGTGTGTATAGTGAACACAAGTTTCTAAAATGGATGTGTTCTGATGTGTATCTGTCTATAGTTTAAAATTATACGTATATCTAGACATTATCTCGTTAAGGTTGTAGTTCGTAGATATTATTTTGTTAGTGATATTTTAATTTACTCGGCTCTCATCATCACATCCAGTACGCAATTTATTTATTTTTAGTCATATAAAAGATATCCATTAATCAATGGATAACATTAAACGTGTTTGTATAGGTGTTGGTAATTATATGTGTATAAGCGCGACCTTAGTATATTTCTGTATGATTTTGTAAACGGTCATCGGCCAAATCGATATAGCGACTATATTACTAGTTGGCATTCGTCTATATTAAATTAAAAGTACTTGTTGTCAGATATGTTATATCTTCGACTATTTAATGAGATCCTAATTTAGATGTGTATGCTAAACACATAAATTACGTCTCGTATTGATCACATAGTCAGTGATTATGATCAGTGGCTATTAATGCAGGGATTTATTATATTCAATGTAGTTTTAATTTTAGTTTGTAGTAGAAATAGTGAATAATGTTAGAAAGTCAGTGCAATACCTCAAGTTTGTATAACAGTATTAGTATCAGTAGCGACATGGACAAATCCTTAAACGATACACCATATTTAGTAGAATGTTCAACTATACCTATAGGTACAGCAAATTCTTCTTGTACTACGCTTTGTGATAGTATAGATGACTTACATGCCGAAACACAAATATTTAAACATGATGGCAATAACAATTTTAATGGAGTTATAAACAATACTGACTTATTTAATCAAAACTTAATTGATAGAAATAGCAATTTTGATGGAGTTATAAATAACCTAAATGGATGTAATCACAATTTAATGGATTGCAATGGTGGTTACAGCGGGTTGTTGGATAATAATCATAGCTACATGAAGAATGATTATTATAATAGAAAACATGAAAATGTAGTGTCTGGTGTAAAATTTCAACCATCAGACAATCGTTGGATAGCTAGATGGACGACGGCAGATGGAAAGCGTGCTTGTAAAAGCTTTTCAGTAAACATATATGGATTTGAACAAGCAAGAGCATTGGCCATAGAAGCACGTCATAAAGGTGTGTCTTTGAGTGGCAGATCATTTTGCAATCGCGAAAGGCAACATGCAATGCGCTCAGGTGTAGGTATAATCGGTATAAGATTTGATAAAACTCAAGCTAGATGGGTCTCATCGTACTACGAAGGGGGTAAACGAAAATTTCGTTACTTTACCGTTAAAGATTATGGTTATGAACAAGCGAAACAAAGAGCAATTTTATGGAAAACATGCAACGATGAGCGTCTATTAAGAAACCGGCCAAAACAAGTATTTGATGGTCATAAAAGTATCATGGAAGAATGGAATTGGTACAATTATAACCCCGATAACTTAAATTATTATTGTAATAGCACACAGGAAAGTGAATATGTACCAGTCAACCCTCATGAATGTCAAACTCTAGATGCCGCTAATACAAATGTAGATTATATGGAGCAATACATTAGCTATATTAATCATCCACAGATTTATTACGGAAATCCACAATTATATAATTATACTATTCCTCAAGCAATAAACAAAATTGAAGAAAATGACACTGTCGAAGTAGAAGACGAATCATGTTCAGTTTCTGGAGTAACATTCGACAGAAAAAACAGACGTTGGGGAGCTAGGTGGACGACACATGATGGAAGAAGAAATGGAAGATACTTCGCGGTAAAACAATATGGGTTCAATGAAGCGAAGCGTCTAGCTATACTCTGTAGGCTACAAGCTACAGACGATCCAATTACCAATATAACTAACGATATAACGTAGTAATGTGTTGTACTGATATTATTTGTAACAAATTACACACCCAATAGAATCCCCAGAAATTTGCGTCTTTTCTGACGGAATTTACACGAAGGAAGTGCTGAAAATGATCAAATTAGCAAATTTTTTAATAATAAATTTATTTTTAGTTCGCCCAGTTGTGGATTCTTTTAGAATTCAATATAATAATGGGATATCAGCTTCTGCACATTCTGTAACACCTTATCAGCACAGACAAAACTCATTATCACTACTTGGGCCCAAATGTACATATTTTTCCAGGTGCAATTTTCTAAATAGATTATGTACAAACATATCAAATGTCGTTAATCACGTGAACGAAGTGGTTCCTGGTGGGATTCTTACGGCAATTGTTGTCCCAATTGCCACGACTGCCATAATTCGCCGTGAGATCCTATATATTTAATAATATAAATCAACTAATAGGATATCTTGGGAGGAGTGAAGATGATAAAACTTCGGCTAACTTGCATAGATACCAATGTATGGGTTGTGGCTTCATTATATTCCCCGCTAAGAACAGAGAGGACAGATTTTTTTCTACGGTATGGTTGATATATATTATGAACATATTAATTTAGAATTTTACATGCCCTAATTGTGGAGCGCCTAAGAGTAGATTTGTGGAAAAGTACAAAGGCTAGTCAACCAGAACACATGAAACACGCCTCATTCGGATTGTTGTCTGATCTTAGACTGCACGTCTGAAATGCTGAATTTTCATCAGGAACAACCGATGTACAATCTGTTGTAGATATTGAATTATGTATTTCAGTCATGAGTTGTGATTTGTTTTTTGCTTTGGCAGCTTGTGCTATATTTGAATCTACCGTAAATTTAATGGCGTCAGTCGCTGGCTGAGTGCGCAGATAATATACACCTGTTTTTAATCCCTTCTTCCAGCCGTAAAAGTGCATACTAGTTAATTTGCTGAATGTAGGCTGTTCCATATATATGTTGAGTGACTGTGATTGGTCAATGAATATACCCCTATCAGCCGCCATGTCAATGATTGTTTTTTGTTTTATTTCCCATACTGTTTTATACAGTTCCTTTATGTTTTGAGGAATTTCTTCGATATGTTTAAGTGATCCATTGTAAGCTATGAGCTTTTGTTTCATGCCATCGTTCCAAAGCCCGAGGTCAATTAAGTCCCTGAGCAAGTGAGGGTTCACAACAAAAAATTCGCCACTTAGTACCCTTCTGTAGTAAATATTACTAGTATATGGTTCAAAAGATTCGTTATTTCCTAATATTTGAGATGTTGAAGCGGTAGGCATAGGAGCCAATAATAGAGAATTTCTTAGTCCATACTTTTTCATTTTGGCTTTTAAATCATCCCAATTCCACAACTTATTGTCGACCTTAGCGCCCCAAAGATCAAATTGAAGAAGTCCTTTGGATGCGGGAGATCCCTCATATGTTTCATATGGACCGTACTTTTCGGCTAACGATATAGATTCATCTAAACATGCATAGTAAATAGTTTCAAAAATACGCTTGTTTAGTTCCTTTGCTTCATCAGATTCGAATGGGTATCGCATTAGCATGAATGTATCAGCCAAACCTTGAACTCCAACACCAATGGGTCTGTGACGCATGTTGGAATACCTAGCCTCTTCAACGGGATAATAATTACGATCTATTACCTTGTTCAAATTGTAGGTTATAACTCTAGAAATTTCATATAATTTATTGAAGTCGAATGATTTGTTATCACGATCAACAAACATAGGAAGTGCAATGGATGCCAAATTACACACGGCAACCTCATTTTTGTTAGTGAACTGTACAATTTCGCAGCACAAGTTAGAAGATTTTATTGTTCCCAAGTTTTGCTGATTAGATTTAGCGTTACACGCATCTTTATATAGCATGTATGGTGTACCCGTTTCGATTTGACTTTGTAATATAGCGAACCATAATTTTTGCGCGGGAATAGTTTTGCGCCCCATTCCTGCCTGTTCATATTTTGTATACAATGCCTCAAATTCATCGCCCCAAACTTCATACAATCCCCTGCACTCATCAGGACACATTAATGTCCAATTCCCGTTTGCTTCAACACGTTTCATGAACAAATCAGGGACCCAAAGGGCATAGAATAAGTCTCTGGCTCTTGAATCTTCAGGCCCGTGATTCTTACGCAAATCCAACAGTTTCATTATATCTGCATGCCATGGTTCCATATATATAGCAAATGACCCCTTCCTTTTCCCGCCGCCTTGATCAACATATTTTGCCGTAGAGTTAAAGATACGTAACATTGGCACTATTCCATTAGATATACCATTTGTTCCCCTTATGTAAGATCCAGTTGCACGAATTTTATGAATAGCTAGTCCAATACCTCCAGCCGATTTACTAATAAATGCACACTGTGTCAGTGTAGCAAATATCCCTGCCAATGAATCATCTTGCATATCCAGCAAAAAGCATGAAGACATTTGTGGACGATTTGTTCCAGCATTAAACAAAGTGGGTGTAGCGTGAGTGAAAAATCTTTTGCTCATCAAATGATATGTTTCAATAGCGCGTTCAATATCACCACAATGAATTTCCGATGCCACACGCATAATCATGTGTTGGGGCCTTTCAACTATTTTATTATTTGTTCGGAGTAAATATGAACGTTCTAATGTCTTAAAACCGAAGTAATCATATTGAAAGTCTCGTGAATAATCTATTTCAGAGTTTATACGGTCTTTGTTTTCCATTATAAAATTATAAACCTCATCAGATATCAGCGATGCCCTAGTATTATAAACATGTTTGTAATCGTGTAAAATAGTAACAACTTCAGAAAAATCATCTGATGTATTCTTGTGCAAGTTATCAACTGTTATATTTGCGGCTAGTCTCGAGTAGTCAGGGTGTGTGACAGCCATGTAGGCACATGTTTGAGCCGCCAGTTCATCCAATTGAGATGTGTGTATTCCTGTATACATCCCATTAATGACACTTTGTGTTACTCTTGGGGCATCTACGAGCGAATGCAATCCCAATGACAGTTTCCTTATCCTGTTCAAAATCCTATCGAATGATACATCTTCCTTTTCACCTCTACGATTGATCACATACATGACCTTAGAATCTGATGGAGGCTTATCTTCCACAATCTCCGTCGTTATATTACGATCTGACATAGGGGTGCCGGGGGTTGTTTCACAATCTTCAATAGTAGTTGTATTGTCTAATGAACTAGCCTCATTGTACTGATGTGTATCCACCATAGTAAAACAATATAGTAGTGTGATTGCAATATACGATTTATTAAATTTAATGATATATATTAATGAGATTAGTGTTAATTGATTATATCCATTACAGCGTACCCAAAATTGATGTCGTTTCAACAATATTAGAGTATATACTAAATAACGCATATATCGTATAAAAAATATTCTTAGTTCTAATTATAATGTTTTTACGATAACGTTAACTGATCTGGGAATGTCTCAATCCTCCAAGAATTAGTTGTGTGTAGGGCCTAGTTAAACTGACATAAATGAGGCTATTTGTAATCTTCGTCGGTTTTTTAATTTATTTTAATAATAGATCTTTTCTAATTATTTTAATTGATGTAAAAATCCACTGATATCACATGTAATTAAGGTATTTGGGTAATTGTGTATAACTGACTTAATTCTCAATCGTGGATTACCTTTGTAATAGCATCCCAAGCGATAATAATATATTGAAATATCGAAACGTATTTAGTTTAACATATTAAGCATTGTGTATAGTGATGAAGTGCTATATTGTATGCTATTTGTTATATCTACAAAGATGATATAACTGTATAGTGTCTAGCCCTTGTGTAGCCTAATTTAGCAACAATTCCAAAATTGTACATAATGTAGCTAAAATAAAGTCATATGATGTGATTATCCTATTCGCTTTACATATAGTTTATGATTACCATCGCCGGCGTTCAAATATAATTGACTCTGTTTTCCCAGAAGATGGAAAAAAAATAAATTCTTGATACCAACTTTATTAAATGTCTAGATTTATTATATTAAATGATTATATAAAATACCTGAGTGATATTGGCAACGTCAACGTTGGTCAGCTCTGATAGTCTCTCTCTGAAAAATGGCACGAAGATATTGTAAAACTTTTCATTTTTAAATCCAAGATACGCTATTGACCTTAGACAGCATGTTAGATCGCTCATTGTAAAGCTGAAAAATGTATATAATATTCATTTAAAAACGAACCTATGGACCGTATCACAAATTCTCGAGCAGCACGATTCAATAATAGATTTTTCATATGTAGAACCAGAATAACCTAATTCATAATGTAACGGTTTGTTGATCCATTGAGGTGGTACAAAATTAGAATAGTAACAAAAGCGATTTCTTCTATTTTTAGCTCTAACTAATATATGCGTCTGCTTTACCAGATCTTTTAAAAACAGCGCTAATGTAGCATTTGACACCTTTCCGTCCATATATTCTTGTACAACTCTAATAATTAAATAAAATTATACAAATTCCGAACCTCCTAGTAATAAATTCCAATATTTCATCGTCGGAATGCTTTTTACAATTCGATAACAATGATATACAACATCTCATCTAAGTATGACTTCATAAAATGGAATTTGAAAAACCTGTTCAGTGTCAAAATGTTCCAAAACATCAAGCCTAAAGCAATATTTTAACACGTAGTTCATAAGAACATCGAAATATTTCTCCTTATGATGAAGCCTAAGCTGTATGAATTCATATTAAGTAATTAATTAAACAAACATAAATCATGCTATCCAAGATATGTACAATTTGCCCAGGTGTATATAGTTGCGTGCTTAAACCTTTAAACTCAATATTATCAATATTGCTAGAGGAATTGATGGTATCGATGTAAGGTAAATCTGAACATATTACACCACTAGGAATAAAAGTAGAAGTACTTCCTAGGCTAGTTACATGTTTTCCATCCAATTTTACAGTCTCATTATTGTATAAACCTAACTCCATCTGTTCAAATATGTAAATTAACTCTTTCGATAAGTGCTCAAAAAATGTTATGTGTTCATACTTTAGAAAGGAATAAGCTCTAGCCAATTTGACCTTTTCATATGAAGTTAAAGTGCCTATTGCTACAAAGTTGTGTAATATCCTAAATATATAAATAAAGTTTTAAATAATTATACCTTGGCATGCAAGTAATTAATTCTTTATTGTTGACACCCAAACGCCCAAATAAATAGAGTATATCAATTAATTCTGAAGGTTTAAGGTTTAAAGCACATTCATTTATATGACCAAAATCCAATTGTAGGAATTTTTTATCAGCTTCTACCCTGACAAGGTAGTCCAAAAACCTGAAAATGAGTATATGGAGTTAATTCCAAATTACATTATAAAAATATCTATTTTATCGGGAATTATGTTATGACAATTCTTATTAAAACAGGTTATACATGCCATAGTCAGTTTTTCAGATTTCAAGTGTTTGTCTAACAAAATATTCGCAATATTAGTCAATACGCCAAGATCGTCCAAAGATCTGTCATAAACATCAACGGTACCAGTTGGGTAATCTCTCGTATTAAATAAAATTTGATTCAATCGTGTCAAATATTCATACCAGAACTCCTTGTCTAGGTTGTCTAGTCCAGCTAATATTGGCAAAATTTTTGAATCATCATATAGACTGACTCTCTCCCTCAAGAAAAACTTTGATATATCTCTGATTTTATTATTTCCAGATATTTGGTTCAATTGAGTATCTTGCGCACCCTTCAACATCAGCAATATCTTGTCTCTGAGATTGTGTCCGGTCCAATAACCTCTTAAAAAATACCTAGACTTCGACATTTCAAATATATTAACAAAAAAACATCATATAGTATCTTCAATTATCTTATCTGCCAGACCGTAATCTACAGTTTCCTGTAATCTTTACATAAATAAAACCATATATTTTACCTTAGCATCCATATATTCACAAGATTTGAGCTTTTTTAAAACCTCTTCCTCTGTCTTGTTACAAGCCCTTGAAATAACCTTAATGATATTTTTTCTAGCCCTTAAAATCTCATCAGAATAAATGGCAATGTCTTCAGCTTGTCTGAATGGCAGCGTAAATGATGACTGTCTTAATGATGTAAATGATCTTGGCAAAACAAAACGTTTTCCGCGTGTTCCTGATGCTAAAATAGCGGCTGATGGTCCATAAGCCTATAAATAATGTAAATTTAAAATATTTTTCAAACCTTTCCCAAATTCACAGTTATTATGTCAGTTTTAATATACCTAATATATAAGTAATGCTATTTATGAAACATACTTAATAACATCTACAATATTCAATGCATCAATTTCAGAGGTAAACAACTCGTCACTATCAGATTTGTCATCAGAAGTATTTATGTATCTATCATAGAATTGTTAAACAATATATGCATCTTACATTTTAATTGGTTTATCTTTAGAATCGAAATCCAAGTATAATAATTGACTTATTACCAATTGTCCAATCTGAAAATGATAATAAATTTTAAACAAAGTTACCATTGGATGAATTGGAAGACCTATAAATACTATCCTCTCATTTAGTAGTAGAGAACTCAAATCCGGCGGTCTATTATTTGCGGCTAATCTAATGATTAAAACTAAGATAGATTAACTCACAATGATTTAAAATGTTGATTCTTGTTTGGAAAAGTTTGGATACAGGGCGTTTAATTATATGTGTTTTGTCGTTCGAAATAAATGTGTAATATCCGATACAATTTATAGGCCCGTAATTTTTAACAAGTTTTCCTAATAAATAGGGAGTGTTGAAAAGATGATAAGTATCATATCTGTCAGTGTATAAATAGCCAAAGGAACGGAAATTTGATTTTGGATGAATTAGGAAAAAAAAGAGTAAACATTTGGCACAAAAAAAGGTCACTATCTTTCCCACATTGAGCATTTAAAAAAATATAGATTATATTTTAAGTACTTAAAATTCAACGTATATTTATAAATATTTAGGCACCATAAAATCTCCACCAAACTTTAACCTGTGATATGAATCAAGCAGAAAATTAGGATGATATGTTAAGGAACATTTGTCTAACCTTAGTTTTATTTATGTGTTCAGGAAATTGTTATTTAAAATTTAAGATTACTGTTTATGTGTAGAATCTCTTAGGCATCCAACATATCTCGAGTTCATAATTATTTCTATGAAACTTTCAGTATTACGTGCTATTTCCTCCATTTCCTCATTAGTTCTATAATGTTTTGATTTTAATTGCAGAGTTAATGAATTACTTGACACTGCCTTCATTGTTGTCTAACTTGCTGTATATAGAATCCGGATCATCCATATCGCACTTTTTTCTAGGAATAATGTGAGCGTGAACATGAGAAACAGTTTGTCCAGCATCAGGACCATCCTACAATAAAGGATTTATTATTAAAATAAACAAATTACCTGAATAGCTATGGATACTGATGTGCAATTGTACATTTTTTCTAACGATTCAGCAACCACCTGAATCATTGATGAAAAATCAGCCAGTTCCTCATCAGTGAGATCCCTATATCTCTAAATTAAATATTATGTTTGAAATTATTTATAGTTATGGGCCGAAACCAGCGTGAAAACTTAATTAAATGATCAAAATTAACATACAGGTACTATTCGTATGGGCGACACCAATGAATGGCCAGGAAGAAGCGGTTTTATGTTAGTGAATGCGAATGATAGTCTTGACTTTGCAAATATTTGTGTTCTGTGAATATTAACGTGTCCAAATTTAAATGATTCTGTATTTTTAGGCAGTTTCAACAATTCAAAACGGAGTGGAGAACGGTTAGCCATATTATTTCCATAAGAAATAGAAGAGAATAATATAAAATAAAATGTCTGGACAGTAGATTCTAAATTATATCAATAATCAATATGTGTGTTAATTGTAAAAAGCAAATTCGTCTATTTGTGGAAATACAGACATAATATTTACAGTCAATATAAATTAATACTTGATACAAACGCGATAATAAAATAAATTATAGCATTCTCATAATTACGAAAAGCGTGTTCTTGTCGATCTATGGTGATGTTTATGGGAATTGGAAAACAATATTCTAATTTCTGATTCACTTAATATGAGTTTGAACTAAATTTGATGTGATGATATACTTAGGATATTTTTATTACTACCTTCGTTTTAACTTTGAATGGGCTTATTCGATAAATTATCCTCCGTTTTGAGAAGGGATTCTCCAGAACGTTCCCATAGAAAACGTAGTAGAAGTCCATATTTATATAAGAATAACAATTATGGCGGAAAACACCGAATGTCTCGGAGTCCTAGTACTGACCATCAACATGATGACCATCGTATGCAACGTAGTAACATCGCTTCCAAAAGTCATCCTAGTGGCAATTCACCCAAAAAACCTTACACCGAAAATATAAAATCTGTAGAATCTTTGAATAACCCCAAATATACAGACACATTCAAGGATATTGACATAATTTCTTCTAAACCTATCAGTGATACTACTAAACAGGACCGATTGTCTCGATTTAAAAAACTAGCCGAAAGCAGAAAGTTAGCATCTTTGGAAAAGCAAAGTAAAGACCAAATTGGATCTGTCTCATTGAAAATTGAAAACAAAAATATATCTAAGTCCGAAACTAAAGTTTTATCTGTATTTCATGGATTTTCTGACCCATTAACCATAACTAGGACGAGCGTTGACAATGTGAGTGATGAAATAGACCCATTGGATGATTATATGTCGAATCTTGGCCCAGAATATCAGTCAGAATCATACTTCATTAGTGAAACAGGATCTAATAACGATACAAAATCAGTTGAATTAAAATCCAGTAAATCCAACACTGTTACGATAGATGATATAATTTCTTGGTCTAACAACGACGATGAATATTTTGCAAACAATACTCAGGAAGATGAATTTTTGACGAAATTACGCGAGAAGTCACGTAGAGATGTTAGGGCTACAACCGATACGATTGACGCATCCGAACGTTACTTTAGTGATGATGAAGAAGAAGAACCCAAAGAAGTAAACGATATAAACTATTATGAAGAATTAATTGGTAAAGTGAGAACAAAGCGGGAGTTACCGCGTGTTGATCATTCTACCATAAGTTACCCACCCTTCAATAAGAATTTTTACATTCAGGTTTCAGCTATAACAGCAATGAAAGAGCATGAAGTCGACTCATTTAGGAAAGCCAACGGAAATATACGAATACGTGGTAAAAAATGTCCTAGGCCAATTTACAGCTTTTCACAGTGTGGGTTGCCTGATTCTATATTATCTTTGTTGCAAAAGAGAGAATATGAAAAACCATTCCCTATACAAATGCAATGCATTCCAGCCTTAATGTGCGGCAGGGATGTTATTGCTATCGCAGAAACAGGATCTGGAAAAACTCTCGCGTTTTTGTTGCCAGCAATAAGACATGCTATTGATCAACCAAAATTGCGAGAAAATGATGGAATGATCGTGCTAATAATTGCGCCTACAAGAGAATTAACAATACAAATCAGTTCAGAAAGTTCCAAATTGTGTAAGTCGGTGGGACTTAAGTCTTTAGCTGTGTACGGTGGCGCTGGTATAGGAGAGCAGGTAAATTCACTTAAGCGTGGCGCTGAAATCGTATGTGGCACCCCAGGTCGATTGATTGATGTTTTAACCATCAGTAATGGAAAAGTTACAAACCTAAAACGTGTAACATTTTTGGTATTGGATGAGGCGGATCGTATGTTTGATATGGGTTTTAGTCCCCAGATAATGGCAATCGTAGATAATATCCGACCTGACAGGCAAACTGCATTGTTTTCCGCCACTTTTCCACCTTCTATCGAGAGTTTGGCGAAGAAAATTTTAACTAAACCACTGCAAATAATAGTAGGTGAACGCGGAAAAAGTGCTTCTCAGGTAGATCAACACGTCATTGTACTACAAGAGAACAAAAAGTTGTTTTTCCTTTTAAAACTACTAGGGGAGTGGCATGAACACGGAAGCGTGATTATATTCGTTAATCGTCAGTTAAACGCGGATGAATTATTCAGTGAGCTCTTAAAGTATGGGTATGAATGTGCTGTTTTGCATGGTGGTCAAGATCAAACTGACCGTGAATTTACCCTTCAGGATTTTAGAGATGGTGTAAAAAATATTCTTATCGCAACTTCAATAGCAGCCAGGGGTATTGATGTAAAAAGTGTCGTATTAGTAATTAATTATGCTGCTCCTGACCATTTTGAAGATTATGTTCATCGTGTAGGAAGAACTGGCCGAGCTGGAAATTTTGGAACTAGTTATACATTTTTAACTCCAGAGGAAGCTTCCAAAGCCCATGATATAATAAGGGCATTAAAGTTAGCAAACCAAGATATTCCAGAAGATCTTTTGCAATTGGCACAAGGATATTTGACTACTGTTGATGGTAAACAAAGGCCTAGGGGCGGATTTGGGGGAAAAGGTTTTAAATTTACTGAATCTGAAAAATCTAGACAGCAAAAAGAGAGGAAAACCGCCTGTCAAGCGCTAGGTAATACATATTTAATGCATTAAGAATATACTTACAGGATTTACTAATGCAGAAGATGAAGAGTGCGAAGAATTTACTCAAGCTGCGCAATTTATACCTCAATCGGTAATTATTACATGTTATAGTGTCATTCATTCTTTAGGCCATATCTGCTTTACAAAACGCCAAAGAAGTTGCTAAACAGTTCGAAAAGTCATGTACAGTATGTTTATCCTCAATATTATAAAAGCGTTTAGAATCAACCTATTCCAATGATTAAGGGATTATCGTGCGCAGGATATATCGACGCCAGCTCTGGAAATACTATCGATGAATTTGATATTAATTCTTTCCCAGAATCAGTTAGGGCAAAGATTACAAATAAAGATGTGTTAACTCGTGTATCAGAAACGGCCAATGTGGTTTTAAAAGTTAAAGGATGTTACATTCCTCAAGATACGGCTGTGAGGAATTTAGCTCGATTAAGTGGAACTAAAGGGCTTTACATTGAGATTACTGGGTCAAACGTCTTTTCTGTTCAGCGAGCAATGTGAGTTTATAATGTCTATGGTTTATAAATATCAACGATTTTAGAAAAGAGTTAAAAGTTGTCGTACAGACTATAACAATGAATCAACTAAATCAGCTCCCAAATACAAAACAAACCGGAAGGTATTCTGTACTATAAAAATCACTGTAACTTAAGTACCTATTCAAATAATGAAAATAACATGTTTAATATGTTGTGCGTCAGCATCACACAAGTGGCATTACCTGTTATTGTCGCTAAATATTACTATTTATTTGTTTAAATTTTATTATTTATTTAAGTCCACTTTATTAATCTATTTTAAAATGTGATGGGTTACTTTATTAGATAACAAACTGATTAAAATAGACCCTTTGGTCCGGTGACATGGATGCATCTCACCGTAAAACTAATATCAATTTCCATATTGCACCTCAATTAATATCTTTAGGATTGAATCATTCTCTTTGTATTTCTAGAGGTTATACATCACCGTTTAAGCATAAAAATAAAACTGGAAATTATAACGATTCTGTGAAGTCTAATCTCAATGTACTTTCTTGGGGAAAGGTGGACTTTAATTGCTTAGGACAAGGTGTGGATATCTCTGTATCTGAGACACCAAGAATTATTTCGTTTTTTTCCGGGAAGAATGTTACTCATGTTTCCTGTGGAGATTACCACTCTGCGGTGCTGGTTGTTTCAAGTGCTACTGAACAGATAGTTGGCGGTACTTTGTTTACTTTTGGTCTTGGAAATGGTGGTAGGCTTGGTTATTATAAGGATGATAATGTCAATACAAACGCCGATGTATTGTGCGATTTTGATAATCCTTCCTGGTTTTCTCCGGTTCCTCATCCCGTTGGTGTATCAATTGGTCTAAAAAATAACATATTAACGGTGTCATGTGGAGCAGACCATACATTAGTTACAACTGTGGATGGATATTTATATTCCTGGGGAGTTGGTGCATTTGGTGTCTTAGGCACAGGGGATACAAAAAACCAATATACCCCAGTAAAGGTAATATTTTCTAATGAATACGATGTTTTTATCATAAAATGTTCCGCTGGATCAAGGCACTCAGCAGCTCTTGACTCGAATGGTAATGTGTGGTCTTGGGGTTATGGAGGTTTGTCTAAATCTATGAATTATTTATATAACAGCTAATGGGAGACTGGGATTGGGAACTACCAAGTCGTATTATTCACCTAAAATGATTAAAGTCTTTGATGGTTATGAGATCATCCAAATTTCATGTGGAGATACGCATACAGCTTGTATAGACCGTTTTGGTTCAGTATATACTTGGGGATCATCAAAAAACGGTAAATTAGGTCATGGAAAGTATGTATATGATGTTTTTGCACCTAAAATTGTACAAAAACTACTAGGAATTCATATGACCCAGGTATGTCAATAGTGATTTTTAATAACAATTCAAGGTATCATGCGGATCTGGAAGTACGATATCCCTTTCATCACGTGGTACTGTATATCATTGGGGCTATATAATTGGTAACAACTTTTCCAATGTTTTATCTTCAAATTTTATCTATATACCACAAGAATTGGAAACTCTTGATCCCAAAAACTTATTTATAACATCTGGTCCTTATAGTTGTGCCGTTGTTGACTCATATGGTGATTTATTAACTTGGGGGATAGGTAGTTCTTATCGACTTGGGCATGGTGATACTACAGATTATGTTTGTCGTATTTGTAATTCATCTTAATAAACACAGGCTTTGCCAAAAATTGTACCAGAATTGAGGAATAAGATGTATTTTGATAACATAACTCTTAGCAATCAGGAGGTAATTAATGATGTTTCTGATCCTATGACATGTAAAAATCCGTATGATGAAAGGAGAATTCAACAAATTTCTGTGGGTGACGCTCATGGTGTTTTTATTACTCATAATGGAAATGTATATGCTTGGGGTATCAATAATGGCATTGGTTACAATGAATCTATGGAAGATTTAGAAGTATCTTTGTTTTTATTTGAATACAAGTCATGTATAGAATTTTGCGGAACCGCGATTGTTGACTCATTTTTCATCTAAAATTAAGAGAATTTCTTGTGGTTCTAATCATACGCTGGCCATAACTGTTAATGGATTATTGTTTTCATGGGGATGCAATGACAGTGGGCAATTAGGACTCGGTATTTTGATATTTGTTACAAACCTTATACATATAGGTGATTTAAGGTCCAGAACTATACCTGAACATGTTAACAGTATAGAAAATGCACTTAATGTATTTGCTGGTATCGATAACAGTTGCTGTATTACCTCCCCGTGTAAAGATGAACTTGTTGGCGACGAATGTGGTGATTTGTGGGTATTCGGTTCATCTTGCTCCGGAAAACTCGGGTTAGGTGAATCAATGTCACCGTCTATAATAAATCCCAGACGAATAATCAATGTTAGCGGGGTGTATAAGGTTGCATTAGGTTTGCATTCCGTTTATTTTTTAATACCATCTAGGTCCTGCACATACAATTATATTGACACAAGATGGCACTATTTATTCTTGCGGAGGAGGTGCATACGGCAGATTAGGATTGGGTAACATTAAAAATACTTCACTTTTTTCGCAAGTACAATCTGGTATAAAATTTATGGACTTAGCTGTCGGGACCACACATTCATTGGCAATTTCAGTAGACCATGACTTGTATGGATGGGGAAATGAAACATACCTATGCATAAAAGGTGTAGGAAATGTGCTTTCTCCCACATTAATAAGTTCCTTACCATCACCTTCCGGCGTTGCAAAAGTATGTGCTGTGACTGCTGCCGGTGGTCATTCTTTGGTGCTAACTTTAGACGGTTGTGTTAGTTTACCTGTGTTAATTACTAAAATATATAGATCATTGCATGGGGGGATAACAAATTTGGACAATTGGGTGTAAAAATATCTAACAAGTCTGATGATAATTTTATAGATGTACCGTCCATAGTTGATATCAGCGTGGTAACAACGTCTATAACTACCTCAAGATATTATACTGCCTGTTCAACATCGTTTGTTTGGTTTTATATATGTCATTATCAAATATAGAAGAGGTGACACATTTTCTTGGGGATTATCCTCAGATAACAGACTAGGAATTGGTGTTACAAAAAGTAAAATAATATACAAACCAACTCCTGTATGCTTTCATGTATTAATTTATTCAGAATATAGATTTCTATGGTCGCAGTTGTCGGTGATATGATTGACAAATTCGATGATAGGTTATATAATGATACGGTAATTATCTCATTGGTATTTTATAATTTTTTAGGATACATATTCATCGATGGTTAATGCCTTTTTGGGAGAATTGCACTTTTATAGTAATGATAATGCAATAAACTGGAAAAATTTACAGATTTTGCTTAAGAATGAAGAACGAGCCACTTCTGAATCTTCATTAAAAGCTTTTGAGGTTTTACCGATAATCTTTTTAATAAAAATATTTAGGATGATTTAATTAATAGTCTTATGAAACATGTTAATTTCATATTTATGATGGACGAAAATCATAACCAAATGAAAGCTTTACAATTTAAATTGCATGCTATTATAAGGGGATTTATTACCAACAATGTAAATTTAAAGAAAAGTAAAACAATTTCTAATGATCCTTTATTCAAATTTAAATCGAAATTAATACAAATACAAAGATTTATTGAAGTTATTTTTTTACAACCAGCGTATTTCGTTAGATTATCGCTTTTTTGTGATGAAATTGATACCGTGGCGAGCATGATATCAGCTGTTCGTTCTTCTTTATCTCTACTTATTTATATTTAGGTTTATAACAATCTGGAGAATAATAGAATACATTATCAGTTTATTTCATGCCTTCTCTCAATATTACGTGAAGAAATTAAATTGTTCTTTAACCCAATGACCCCGTTGAATGCATCTTATTCTCCATTTTCACGAATATTACGTGCTTATTCCTCAAAAAGGCATATAACAAGTTTGAATGCAAATTTGTTTTTTTCTAATGAATCTGAGTTTGTTTATTATCTATATGCATCTATTATTCCCGATTATATAAAACTATATTAGATCAATTGTTTCACATTTGGCTCTGTACAAGGAAAAAATACTTATACCACAAGATTGCATGGGTAAGGTTAATCACATTAAGACAATCTACTAAATAGATAATGATGATGATAAACTAAATACTGGAATCATAGGCTTTGGAAATTTCATCATACATTTCGGTACATTATTGCCAAAGTTTGTAGTATCTGATAGTATTAAATTACTGTTTTCTACCATGTATAAAACGGTTAAAGAAAAAATACCCGCAGAATTAGCATCAAATAATGTTCCGTTAGCTGATGTAGCAGTATACCCCTTAGTACCCATTTATGTATATGCATTGATTCAACCTTATTTCAAATCACCCAATTTAGTAGCTGGTTCGTTTCGAATTTTTCGTTTAATATCACGCTATAGAACAATGTGGATATCCCCCAATAGATGATGCCATGATCTTGCACAATTTTAATGTGATATCTCAATATTTAGATTACATTGTTAACCCTGAGTTAACAATGCCAAAAATGTCCATTTTTATAAAAGATGCTACAGAAAGACTGTATCGCAATTTATCAAAGTTATTTCTAAACCATGTAAAATCTTTATTGACCTATGATAGTGATTTTAATATTGACCTCACAATGGAAATTTTTAAGAGTCACTTTGATTTAAATCGCATTAATGTAGTAATACCATCGCATTTAATCGCTAAGTTTGTAAATATTAGTAGTAAAAATGAAAGTTTTCTTAACTTGTCCTCCCACGACCCTTTGATCAGAATAATACATGCAATGAATGGATATAATACATCTGAAAACATTTTTGATGACGCCACTTTAGAATACATGAAAAGCATAAATCATCTAACAAAAGTAAAAATTGAACATAGGTTCATGATTTTCTACAAAAATATGTCATTTTGTACATTCTCCAACACTTTTTTACCCCAACAGCTGGCATATAGACAATATACTCATTCGGATAATTCATCTAAACACATTTCCCTTATAGTTAGATATGTTCCATACTGTGAGTATGATCCTGCAAAAGTTATTCAAGATGCACTTATATCATTAAAGGATATTAATATAACATGTGGCGGTTACGATGCGTTATGTAATGAACTAGAATCTCAATCGCAGTATTATACAAATTTAAATAAACCCTATTACAATTTGGCAATGGTCGCTAGAAATTCAATAAACGTTATAAGAAAACTAGAATCCAGCAAGACCTCATCGATCGACTTAGTTAAATTAATGTTGGAAAAAGTTATACAGAGAATTAGACACAGGGCCTATTTATTGCATATATATAATCACCAGAGTGAAATAGAAGATTTTAGGAAAAGATATGAACATATAATTGCATATAATTGTGATTATTTGAAGAAATGTATAGTATGTGCCGCTACCGGATATATTGAACCGCGAATTTCACAGGCAGCTGGTGAAACCGCAGTATCTCTATTCTCCAGTAAATCGAAACATAATATTGTTCTATCAACAGATGCTATAACTTATAACTGTGAAGATTTGATTAAAATGAATGTGTTATTTCCAAATAGTGCATTTGACAATGATTTACATTCCCACACAAAAATGACATTTACAGCGGATTATAACACATTTTGCTCTATAAAATTATGTTATCATAAAAATTTAGGTGACAAAATGCATAAAATACAGGTAGAAACATTGCAATCATTTATGGAGATGCCTAACGATAGTCTTCTCGAAATTTTCGTTTCTGATGAACACCCTATGGGCATATTCACCATCAATACAATATTTCTATCCAACACATTTATGCAATTACTATCAAGTTACTAATATTTTGTTTTTAAAAATTAACTAGAATGTCTTGAAACTGCATATGCAAATGCCCCTGAAATTGCGATTGTCATTCCCAAATATCCAGTTCGTGAGATTTGATAGTTAAACACAATAATCGATGTTCCAATCAATACAACTCGTTTCAAAGTGTTTGCAATTGCGTGTGATATTTGACTAATTTCCCCGAGGCAAATAAATGCCAAATCATTACAAAGGTAGTAACATGCTGATGAGAGAAAAACTCTACCTATGAAAATCATCACATCATTTTTTGACATAGAATTAGTGGTATTAGCCCATAATTGTGCCCATTTGTGATATTCTGTAAAATAAACAAGTGGTATAGATGCCACAGAAGCAATTAGTGTTAACAATAGATATAGATTGCCCACATCTAAATTTTTCCCCAGATCGTTCTTATTTTTCATTGTTACCTTTGCAAAGATGGAGCGAATGGAGCTACCTGCGTTGGAGAGCATTGCGAACCAAAATGCAACCCAATTGAAATGAAGTTCCTTTACAGAAGCCAATGAAATTCCAACAACAATAGGTATTAAAGATAGATATGAAAGGATACTAAGATACTCCTGCAAAACTATAATTGACAAAATGGCGGTAATCACTGGTTCTCCTGCCTTAACTACATGAGTGAATGATGCGGCACCTATACCCATAGATATTACTGCTCCCAAGTGAACAAATAAATGACAGAGACCTTGTGGTATAAACACCTTAAAAAACAATTTAAATGAGTTTATTGACGGAACTGGTCGTATACCTGTCCCCCAAAATAGCAGTGCAAATAGCCATCCTATATTCAATTGTAAAGCGCTTAGGGTCCATGGTAGGTGTAATTTAAGTAATATTATCTTATTCTCTACCACATACAAAGCGTTCAGCAAATACCAGCCAGTAAATAAAAATAGGAGCTTCAGTGAGAATCCTCCACTTCTGAAAAAACCTCCGATTGCACCAATCTTTTCAGTGATTGATAAATAAGAAAAAACATGACCAAATATCCACAATCTCTCGATTGAAAAGAGGTATTCATCATCCTTCCTACTTTTATTAACCATATTAGCTATGCCTAAATATGGGTGTACTAATATATAGTATCATATGACTGCGTCTATGTATATAAGAAAATTATAAAAATAGAGAATTTATACAAATAAAAATGGAAAGTATCTCTTTAATAAAGACAGTTGTCAATTATTGGAGAAGTTATGGTCAGAAATACTAAGGGAAGATAAATTATCAAAATACAAATACGTAAGTTAGTACATGATAGAATATTGGATATAAAACAATCTCTGAAAGTAATTTAAATATATTAACATTATATTCACATAAAAATCACAGTATATTGTCAGAAATTTATAGAGAAAATGTAGAAGGCGAAGAAGATTCATAAATCGAGATTCCGCAAACTGGGGTTGAATTAATAATAAATATTCGGATTAATACTAATAAAATAAATTAATAAGCTTATACAATTGATATTTACTAATGAATGTTACTTTCCAATATTACATATGATATACATTTATTAGTGGTAGTAAGGATACTATATTAACCATAAGATGAAGTATGAAGTATAACAAATTAATATTTACGTAGGTATTATTCAGTCGTAACATGTAAATGTTATCTTTACTCCATTATATTATGTAATTATAAGTAATAAATATATTAATGATCCAGATATTATGATCGTCATTAATATGTGAATCTCCATAAAAGAATTCATATTCACTTCAATTGTAGCTTACATTAACTAACATATAATTATAATAAATTGATTTAAATGTGTATACAATTCAATACAATTAAAAAGTCTGTTGAGTGGTAACAATATTTGAGTTTCGATTAAAATAGAATTTATATACATATCTGTGTTAAATATCAATTATAATTTGTAAATGATCGTAATTTTAGTCACTATAACATCATATATGTGGGATATTATTCGTTCATTATGTTACACAATGTTATGAGTATATTATATTTATATTATAGTAATATGTACTTATTCATTACTTTGTAATTTAGTACATGTCAAATTAATATTAATATGGATGGAGGTATGGCATCTAATTTAAATAATGATGACACCCTTTACCAAAGCATTTCTAATGATATCAACTTAATAAATTTTCCAACAGAAAATATCACGCCAAATATTACAACAAATAATAAAGTGGTTCAATCTGATAGTTTTATTAACCCTAATTTATTTCATGTTCAGAAATCTATTTCATCGACATTGCCATCCGTTCAGCATACCGCTTATACGCTCGCTAAAGTTTGTTTTTTCTTAATAAAATAGCACTAATTTTAGACCAATGTTGAACGTGTTGATAATTCATCCAATAAATCTGTGAACAGGATACTCGATATCAAGGATTCGTCACTCGATTGGGGTTCCACTCAAGTTAGCAAATTTTTTATATAACTTTGCAATTTATTTAAGGTAATTATAGATATAGATGATACAGTAAAATCGAGTGGTGGATACAAGCTTTTCAATGTTCCATTAGGAGGTGTGGATACACAATATGGTCGCGGCGAACTTTATCCGGGATCGTTCCAATTTATTTTGGAATTAGCCATGTATAAGATGGGGAAAAACCGTAAGCCTCTTCTTCTAGCTGTACTAACAACTAGAATACCTCAGGTAAGTATTGTTCTAGGATTATTGTACAAATCAGGTTCCCATTACTGTTGACTCTGCATTGAATATGAGACTCCGTGAAGTTGCCGAAAAACGTGGTGTTTTAAACTGGGGAATCGACTGTAATAATAAAATTCTGTATTCAACATTAAAAGAATGGGTTTTTAATGAAACACGAGGTGAAAAAAAGTTTGTCAATTTTAGAAAGTTACATAAATATGTATGCAATGAAAATTGCAGTGCTAGATATATATGGATTGGTGATACAGGTGATAAAGACTTAGAGGCTGGTGAAATGATGATAAAGTATTTTCCTGGTAAAATACGAGCTGTTTTTATGCATTGTGTTACTCCATCCAATATTAACGATCCCAATGGAATGCCTAACGACTATTACTTAAAATCCGTACCTGTTTTATTTTTCAGAACTTATGTGGGTGCTGCAAAAAAGGCCGTTGAACATGGGCTACTTAATCATAATGCACTATCCAGGGTACTTGTAAGGGCTGTTTTAGATTTAAATGAAAATGGTACATCAGACCATTCAAAGTGGAAAGACCTTATAAAGGACATTTTGGTAATTTTAGTTCTAATTTTATCATAATATTAAGGAAGTTGAAGAGATCGCAAATCTGAAGCGTTACGAAGCCGGATTAGTTGTTAAGACGCGGGCTATAATTGAATCCAAGATCAAGGAATTATCGCAATCACTGTATTAATATTTTAATAATTGTATATTATATTATTTATATGAAAAATATTTCATAGTCTGCAAGTTTTAGCTGTATTTTATTTTGTTTTTGGTTTATAATGCTATGTGAAGATAGTGCAGTATATGATTGGAAGTTAGATATCTTCGTCAACCATTTTATATTAAATTTCATCGCACATATTATATTATTTTGGAATGTTTAACATATCACACAATACACATTCTACTATCAATGTCTATGATTTTAGTCTTACACATTACATTATACATTGTCATTAATTAACATGTTATCCATTGATCATAATAGGTATATTCCAGTAATCGATGAAGATGTTGTTGTATGCTCAGCTAATGATATATCAAAACTTTCTTTTGACTTCTCTAAAGGCGCATTAAGTGAAAAATCCGGATTTAATATTACCGATTTGGACAAATTGCGTGAATATTATTTAAAGCACTATTCTGACAATGAGTATGTGTATTATGTATTTGCTTCGTGTTACATGGAGCGTAAATTATGGAAAATGGCTCGTTTGGATCTGTACTGTAGACTATATATTGTGGATTTCAATTCGTGCGAATATGAACAAACTATTAATATGTTAACTTTAGTAGAAGAAAACATAGTTAATGAAATAGTTCAAATTCCATTATCATATAAGCATAAGTTGTTCTCTAGAGATTTGAACTATTTACAAGGCAATTGGGAATCTATGATGAATTATACTGATCATTTAAAATACCAGGCGTATGAGAAATTAGAGACTATTGATAAAACAACTGTTATTTCTAAGGTAAAGTTATTGCCGGGCGACTTAATATTAAGATCAAGACCACTATCTGTCGCTCCCTGGAGTTTTGAATCTTATGATTTAAACATAGGGGATCCTAACATCATGAATAGTTGTCGCACTTGTTTCCACTGTTTGAGTGTAATGGACGATTCTATTGGACTTTCAAACCGTAAAAATATGTATATCGCCTGCCCTGTATTTCCTTACGAATGTAGGCGTACATTTTGCTCTGAAGAATGTTTTCTGAATAACGCAGCTGTCCACTATGAAGAGTGTCTGCATATACCAAAGTTGAGTCTATTTTCTAAAACGGCATTAAATGATACAATAGTGTTATTGGTTGTTCGAACACTAATTCGCCTGAGGCTATACGATTGTTCTGATGCAAAAACCTTCGATAATGAAGGAAATATGCAACCAGATTTAAATTCGGGAAGTATACTGAATTCAATACTAAATATTAAAATAGATTATGACATTATTAAAGAAAAATATGGTAACATATTAAATGATATTGAAATTTTTGCGTACTTTTTATTGAGTGACATCGGTCCTGACTTTTGTTTACATTTAAATTTTGGGGAATTAACTCATTTAATAGTTGTATTATGGATAAAGTGCGTACCATTTATATCCGAAATGAATTATCATGTTCAATACTTTGGTAATATTTTAGGTGGTACCTTCTTTAGTTTAGAAACAAATGATTTTCAACTCTCAAGCAACCCTAATTGTGTTTTGAATTTTGGTTCCAATGGAAAAATAAGTATTCGTTCTATTTACGAAATAGATGTGGGTGCGTCCCTTAGTATAAATACGTTACTGGATAAGTATCTTCCCGGGGCTTTTCAAACTGACCAATTTTGGTCCGTTCCTTTTTTGATTTCACATAATAGAGATGATTCGAATGCATATAAATCTTTGAATGAATTGTATTCAATACGATGTAAAAACTGTATTAATTCATTCTCTAGTCCTTTTAACCTGGTAAACAGTGAAATATTGGATATTGACTACTTATATTGCATGCAAAATGTCCATAATTGGGCATGTATTAATTGTAATTCTTTGTCCTCTACCTATCAAAACATTTTGCAGAATAGAGCACATCTTATAATTCTAAAGGCGCAACGTTTGTATAATGAAGGAAAGTATTTGATCTCGAAGGGTATATTAGAAAATTTTATACGTCGGTGGTCTGGAATATTACATCCAAATCACTACCTGTTATATAACGCAAACATACTACTTGCTGGTTTTTTGTTAAAGATTGGGGGTACTAATTCACTGGCCGCATTAACTTATTTGAGGAGAGCTATTGTTATGAGTGATAGATTTTTGCCCATTGTTTGTCATGAGAGAGCTTACTTGTATTCTAAATTATCTGAAGTAATGTTCAAAGTATGTTCTACTTTGTCTATTAAACCTGGTTTTAAATATTTCTTTAAGAAAATAACTTTAGAATCTGCATATATTAGCCTGTGGAATTGGATTATTTTGTCTGGTTGTAATTCTAAAGAATCTTTGTTCGCTATGAGAAGATGTAGAATTCTAGCATTTAAACTCAGTGTTCATACGCCGCCTATTTGCACATCATTCACAATAAACTTTCCAAGTAGATATGTGGAAGTATTCAAAGCTGCATCAGGCAATTCTATTTCTACAAAATCCTTAATTAATGAATTTTCTAAAGACTTTAGTTTTGATAACACAGAACTAACAACTATCGAAGATAAAGATATCTATGGACTCGGTGACGTTATAAGTGTCGCTTTCGTCGCTGCACAAAATGGGAAGTGCATTAAATCTATAATAAGTGTATCAACATCTATTGAATCATACGGAATACCTCACCATGGTACAGGTTTGAATGTTATAGGAATAGCTGCATCCAACCGAAACGTGAATTTTATTAATGAATTGTTGAAATCAATTCTTCATCGTATAGATGACCATTTAAATATAATTTTCAAGCCAAATAGTAGCCTTGATAGTATTGTTTCTTCTGAAGAGTCTATTATAAATTTGTTTTTTTCTGTTGTTTACGCAAACGAACTTGGTGTAACGCCATTGATTGCAATGTCTAGTACATATAATGATGAATCAATGTATCCCTTAGATGTAGAACATAAATCAATTGGGGGGAAATTAATGTTCGATGTTGAAAATGAAGTTATGATTGTAAAATTGATTATTGAACATATAGACCAATGTAATGCTAAACTGCGCGCATATAAAGATAAATTTAGACATTACTCTTGCGATAAACTGAATTTAATATCCAATGGAGGAGTAGATCTTCTATCTCTCTTTTTGAACGGCATGACACATCATTCTTTGAACTGCCAAACTGCGCTACATTACGCTGCCGTGAGAGGAAAGAATGATCTGGTACGATATTTAGCAAGGTCTGGGTGTGACATTAACAGAATGAATTTAGAAGGTGCAACTCCTTTACATTTAGCTTCTTTGAATGGGCACTATGATGTGGTTAATACTCTGCTGAGTTTTGGAGCAAATATTAACACTACCCTAATCACAGGAGAAACACCCCTCCACCTTGCTGTAAACAGTTTACATAAACCAACAATTGACATATTGGTTTCATATTATAGGGATAATAAAGATGTAGATAGTAATATTGAAGGGGGTAAAATCTATCGTAAGTTTGGACCATCTATATGGCACGCATTAGTGGTTGGGATCACTAAGAATCAAGACATTTTAGGAAAATATAGTGAATCAAAATCATTTAATTTGGATGAATTGTTGAATAGGTTGATTAAAGCGATAAATATATGTCAAATAATGACAAAATCAATGAATATGCATAGCATATTTAACATATATGCTTGGTCAAATATCTTACCATCCCAGATATTATGGGATTATTGGGTACAACTCATCGAAAAATACCCATATCGTGATGCCTGGAACAATTTAAATGCTTCATATGCAAGCAAGGATGTTGAAGATTTGACAAATAATATTGGAAAGGCAAATGAAAACATAAAAAAGTGTGCTGTGTTAAGGTCATACAATTTTAATAAATATAAAGACAATAATTGTGAGGAGATAATAACGGACAGTAGCGAAAAACTGTTTACCTCAATTAGAGCACTTCAATTTCTCATGCAGGTCTTACGGAGTATGGAAGGTTCTCACCAGTACTCAGGTGTTCAAACATTCTGACTAATAAATAACAAATCGTAATTTAACGATTTTAAAGTGTCTGGGGTTATATAATAAACTTGTGTCAGTTCCATCGGTAGTGTTCAGGCTCGTGTAGTGTTATGATTCTGAAACGCGACACAGAACTAATGTGTTCTGGATTATCTAAATGTTTAAATTTATGTAATCGCATATTGCATTAGACGATTTTTTGTTTTTATCTATTTGCAATTGTCTATTATGTTCTATTCATATGTATCAGAGGAGTACCTGTCATATTTGTTTGTATAATTATGCAACATTAGTATGATAATGTTAATTTTATTTGGGAGTTTATTTCATATTAATTTGTCAATATCCTTGGTTAATAATTTTTTGTCATGAAAGTATTTATTTCAAACAACATTGTGAAAGCAATTTCCTATCCTTTGAAATATAATTTAATTCAGAAGCCTATATATCGATTGAATTGTGCCAATTATTTTTCATCTAAATCCACAATATACAAATCCAAAATAGTTCTTTTGGGGTCAGGATGGGCGTCATTGTATTTTATTAACGGGATAAATACAAACCTGTACGTTTATTCAAATATTTAAAATATTTTATAGATACGACCTCACTGTGATATCCCCTAGAAATCATTTTATATTTACTCCTATTTTGCCTAAAATTTCTTCTGGTTTTATAAGATCCTCTACATCTGCTGAGCCAATATCACCATACATTCGAAAATGCTCTGGAGGGTCTGGAAATTTTGTGAACGCGTATTGCGTTGATGTCGACTCTGTTTCTAATTATGTAGTATGTAAATCAATAGACTCTAACGATCAGACATTTCGTATCCCCTATGATTATTTGATTATTGCAGTAGGTGCTGAGACAAACTCATTTGGGATTCCCGGTGTTGATAAATACGCTTTTTATTTGAAGGAAATAGAACATGCGGAAATAATATTTCAAAAGATTATGGACAACTTTAGAAGGGCTAGTATGCCACAGGTACCTGAGGATGAAAAATACAGACTATTACATGTTGTAGTTGTTGGTGGTGGGCCAACAGGTGTAGAATTATCTGGAGAAATATCTACCTTATTTAATTATCACTGTGGTAAAAGTTTTCCAAATCTAGTTAAATATGCTAAAGTGTCGATAGTAGAAGGTGGTGCAAAACTCCTTCCATCGTTCTCGGAGAAAAATTCGAATTATGTTTCAAAAATTTTTAAACACATGAAAATTAACATGTTTATGAAGCGTGTTGTTTGTGAGGTTAGACCTGATTGTTGTATTGTTAAAGATACTGAAGCTGGTACTACTGAAGAAATAAAGTGTGGAGTGGTACTATGGGCAAGTGGGCTGAAGGAAACACCACTAATCTCCTTGTTGCAGAAAAAATGGAATATGAAAAACAGCCCGAGATCTCTTTTAGTCGATCAATATTTGACGGTATATGGTCATAGTAACATATTTGCAATCGGTGATTGCTCTAAAATATCTCCCACTAGATTGTCTGATAACCTAGAATACGTTTTGGAGCACATAGGTAGTTGTTCTATTGATAGATTAATTAGTAACAGAAAAAAATTATCAAAAGCCTTTCCCCAACTTTCTGATTCAAAGTGGAATTATAAAAACCCAAAGTTTACGGATTTTTTAGACAAAATAAAATCTAAACATGAATATGACTCCAAAGAGTATTTCCTAGAAGTGCTAAAATATATAGACGAATCATACGTCTCACCATTCCCCACTGCACAAAATGCCAAACAAGAGGCAATTTATCTGGCAAAAATGTTGAATAACAAATATTACGAATCTAAAGATTTTAAATTTGTGGCATTTAATGAAAAATGGTCAGGTTCGCTGGCTTCCATAGGGGGAAAAAATGTTGTTGCTAATCTCCCGTACGTCTCCTTAAATGGTGGTATAATACCGTTTTTGCTTTGGAACATGGCATATTTATACATATCGTCGAGTTGGAAAATGCGAGTCAGTTTTATGTTAGATTCAATATTAGGTGCTTTATATGAAAGGCAACTAATTTCAAAACATTATAAAAAACCAGACATTTAACTTGATATTTAATGTACACTCTTAGTCAGACGGTCTTAAACCAGCTGCTTGTTTTCTTACCCTATTTATATATTCATCTCTATTATTTACAAACAGTAAGTAGGGATCCGCCTGTGCCGGTGATGCAGGATTAGGATTATCCAACAAGTCCTAGTGGTGATAGGAATGTATAGTATAATAAACACACCTGAATACCTAATAATATCTGTTTTATGGTGATTGATGGTTTCCATTCTTCGTCCTCATTTAGTATAGATAGACAAACTGTCCCTGACGGATAAATATTAGGATGAAACAAAACAGTATTAAATCTACACTTTGGAGGTTTACTGGGATAGTCCTCACTAAATTCCATGGTCAATTGATATTCACCCTCTTCCCATATACTTCCCTGCAATTATTATAGCAATATTAATTTGATTAAGTAATGCATAAATAAAATAATATAAATATAGTTAGAATATATACACAAACCTTCTTCCCAGGAATTTTACATATCCATGTCATAATATCTAAGCCATTACCATCTGGTAGAGGGGCGTATTTGGCTGAAAAACCAACCGGATGATCACGCCTCCAGTCAGCACGCTCCTGAGCCAATCGTTTTCTAGCTATAGAAGACATAATTAAGTAACTCTACAAAAAAATAAGTCATTATATAAATAAATAGATCAAGAGAATAAGTGTAAATAATGTCGTAACGATATTATGGTGATTATTGTAAATGGGAGAGTAAAAGTAGTAAAATTGCTAAAAGCTCATTTAAATCGTGATTTAATAATTTAATAATAATATGAAACTGCTATCTATTATAAACCCTGTTTCACTAATGTTATTATCGCATATTCCTGGAATAATAATTTGTCTAACTATGTTCTATGTTTATCCCTTCATAGTTTATAGATATTACTGCAGTTGTACAAATAAAATAAAGACAAAATCTATATATATTTAGGATGTAATATATATTGGCAAGTGGCATGATGCTCAATTTTTGTGTCAGTACGCCTCGTAATGGCGTACACATAGATACAGCAAATGGACGACCACGTAAAAAGGTTTGTAGCTAGCATTAACAA